>BQNB010043502.1:0-45473 GCA_026074375.1 Tanacetum coccineum | reverse complement strand
TCGAGGTGAGTTCATAGCCCCACATTTTTACGATTTTAATGATTTATAACTTTGGGGTGGAAACATGCTTTGTTTTATAACTTGGACGCAAGTGTATATTTTATATTGCTTACGTGTTTGCCTAAGTAGCGATAACACAAGTTGAGTCCATTATCATGAACTGTTAATTGCATAGATGTAGTTGTGAATTACATTATGTGAGCACGAATGTTATGAATAGATCTATTTGAGAATGACCTCCCCATTCGGGTGATTAGCTATCATCGGGAACGAACTTTATAGCATGTCGGATTTGGGATGTTTAGGGTTGAACATCTGATCGGGAAGAATAGCAATATTTATTATTGCGAATATAATTGTCGAGCTTCAGTGTCATGAGCTTAGGAAAACATAATCGGATTTTGTGATGTCTGCATCTATTGCATTATCACGGGGTAAGTCTTGCGGTCCTGCATATTATAATTTACTAACCTATGAATTCACTAACATTTTTGTTGACATTTTAAAGCAATATTTTCAGGTGGTCAATAGGCACGAGGTGCCAAGGATACATTGGTGACACTTTTGGTTATCACTCTAAAGATTTGGATGTAATATGTTATGGGAAATGTATTGTCAATCTTTGTAATATCAAACACTGAACAAGTAAAGCTGCATGCTTTAATTAACAAGTCTTTTATCAAATCTAATGTATCATTTTAAATGACTTTTTGTCATTCTTATATATCTTGTGCTATTGATCTGAGAAGTAACACGCCCCGGATATCCTTATTCTGCTGCGACCCGATTTGGGGGTGTTACATAAAATGTTAAAAACATAGGTTCGAGTAAAAAAGCTAAGATTGTAGAATCTAAGAATGCTAACCACTCGGAACCCAATCAAACTTGGGGATCCAATGCTACAGATATTCCATCATCTACTTCTCTTGTCATGACAGGTTGTCCAGATTGTACTCTGGTATCTGGACTCCGGATGTTCAAAACACATGACAGGGAATCGGTCTCAGCTCATGAATTTTATCAGTAAAGTTCTGGGTACTGTTAGATTCGGGAACGACCAGATTGCAAGGATTATGGGGTATGGTGACGTTATTATCTCAAGGGTTTACTACATTAAGGGACTTGGCATAACTTGTTTTCTGTTGGCCAATTTTGTAATGCGGATCTTGAAGTTACATTTCGGAAAAACACCTGCTTTATTAGTAATTTAAAAGGTGTTGATCTACTTTCAGGGTCCCGTGACACAAATTTGTACACAATTTCTCTTGATGACATGCTTAAATCATCTCTGATCTGTCTTCTATCTAAAGCGTCAAAGACTAAGAGCTGGTTATGGCACCGTCGGTTATCTCATCTTAATTTCGGTACTTTGAATAGGCTAGCTAAGACGGTCTTACAAGAGGAATTCCTAGGCTTAAATTTTAGAAAGATCATTTGTGTTCAGAATCTGCATTAGGGAAAAGCAAGAAAACCTCTCATCAACCCAAAGCTAAAGACACAAACCAAGCGAAACTATATCTTTTGCATGTGGATTTATGTGGCCCGATGCGTATGGCCAGTATTAACGGGAAAAGGTATATCTTAGTAATAGTCAACGATTACTCAAGATTTACCTGGGTTAGATTTTTGAAGACAAAAGATGAAGCTCCTGCTGCCATTATCAAATGCATCAAAAATATTCAAGTTTGTTTGAAAGCCATAGTTCGGAATGTTTGAACAAATAATGGAACCAAATTTATCAATCAGACACTTCGTGAATGGTATGAAAATGTTGGCATCTTGCATCAAACCTCTGTAGCTCGCACTTCTCAGCAAAACAGTGTTGTTTAAAGGCAAAATCAGACTCTTGTTGAAGCTGCTAGAACAATGCTAATCTTTTCTAAAGCTCCATTATTTCTCTGGGCCGAAGCTATCAATACAGCTTGTTATACCCAAAACCATTCTTTGATACGCCTCCAATACAACAAAACTTCATAAGAGCTTATGCAAGACAAGAAACCAGACTTATCATTCTTTCATGTCTTTGATTCACTTTGTTATCCTACCAATGACCATGACGATCTGGGTAAATTTGATGCAAAAGCAGACATAAGGATTTTCGTTGGTTACGCGCCTACAAAGAAAGCATTCAGAATCTACAACAGAAGGACCCAGATAATTACTAAAACAATCCATGTAACATTCGATGACCTAAACAGCAATGGCTTCTGAACAATTCAGTTCAGGACCCAGGATTCAAGGAATGACTCCTGCTACATCCAGTACAGGACTCGGTTTAAATCATGTTTCTCAACTACCTTGCTTGCCACAAAAAAGAGATGGTTGGGATCGTTTATTTCAACCAATGTTTGAAGAATACTTTAATCCTCCAACAATTATTGTCTCTCCAGTTCAAGAAGCTGCTGCTCCAAGAGCTAAAGTTTTAACTGATTCTCCTGTGTCAACCTCCATTGATCAGGATGCTCCATTAAGAAGTATTCCTTCATCACAAGAACATGAACAGTTCTTATCATTTCTTAAGTTTTTGAAGAATCACCAAAAACACCAACATTTCATGATGATCCACTTAACGAATCTCCTATGAAAGACTCGATCCATCAAGGATCATCATCTAATGTAAGACAAATCCACACTTCATTTGAACACCTTGGTAGATAGACTAAGGATCACTCTATAGCAAATGTGATCGGTGATCCTTCTCGCTCTGTATGTATAAGGAAGAAACTTGAAACTGATTCCATGTGGTTTTATTTTGATGCCTTCTTTACTTCAGTAGAACCCAAGAACTTCAAATAAGCAATGACCGAACCATTATGGATCGATGCAATGCAAGAAGAAATCCATGAATTTGAAAGACTTAAAGTTTGGGAATTGGTGCCATGTCCAGATAACGTGTTCTTGATCAAACTCAAATGGATTTATAAAGTCAAAACAGATGAATCTGGTGGGGTACTAAAGAATAAGGCTCGACTAGTTGCTCAAGGATTCAAACAAGAAGAGGGTATCGATTTTGAAGATCATTTTACATTGGTTGCTAGAATTAAGGCCATTCGTATCTTCGTAGCCCAAAAATATGCCCTCAACAAGCAATTATGATAATCTACCAAATGAATGTCAAAACGGATTTCTTAAATGGCGAGCCCAAAGAAGAGGTCTACGTTTCTCAACCAGAAGTATTTGTTGATCAAGACAACCAATCGCATGTGTACAAGCTCAAAAAGGCTCTTTACGGTCTAAAACAAGCACCACCGTGCATGGTAATAATATGCTGTCAAGCTGTCTCATCTCTCAACAATTCTTAAAAGGTGCAGTTGATCCAACACTCTTCACAAGGCATGCTAGAAACGACATATTACTGGTATAAATTTATGTTAACGATATAATAATTGCATCAACTAATACTGCCATGTGTGATAAGTTTGCTAATTAGATGACCAATAAGATCAAGATGTCGATGATGGGGCAAATGTAATTATTTTTAGGATTACAAATATCTTAAAGTCCAAAGGCTATTCATAAACCAATCTAAATTAGCTCTGAAATTGTTAAAATAATATGCTTTTGCATTATACTGATTCTGTCGACAACAACCCATGATTCAAAATAAGAAACTGGATGAAGATCTACAGGGGAAACCGGTTGATGCTACACTTTACTGTGACATGATTAGATAATGTATCTTACATCCAGTAGACCTGACCTTAACCATGCTGTCTGCTTATGTGCCCGGTATCAGGCTAAGCCTACCGAAAAAGCACTTACAAGAGGTGAAACGGATCTTTCGATACCTGAATGGAACCATTAACATGGGTCTATGGTACTCGAAGGATACCGATATGTCACTCACAGTTTATGCAGATGCCGATCACGTGGGGTGTCAGGACACTAGACGTAGTACATCGGGAAGCGCTTAGTTATTAGGCGATAAACTTGTTAGTTGGTCGTCCAAGAAGCAAAAGAGCACTGTGATATCGAGTACAAAGGCTGAATATATTGCCTTTTTTGGATGTTGCTCATAAATCCTATGGATGCGTTCACAACTAACAGACTATGGTTTTAAATTCAATAATATTCCTATGTACTGTGACAACAAGAGTGTGATTGCTTTATGTTGTAACAATGTTCAACATTCAAGAGCTAAGCACATCGATATTCGCTACCATTTCATAAAGGAGCAAGTAGAGAATGGAATTGTGGAGCTATACTTTGTCCGACTGTAAACCAATTGGCTGACATCTTTAACTAAACCAAGTTACCTCGAAGAGATTTAACTCTTGATCCTGATAAGCTTGTATGAGAAGCAAGTCTCCAAGAAATGTTGAAATGTCTTGGCAGAGAAACGACGAGTGATGGGTGGTAACTCATATCCTTTATTAATGTCATATGAAAACATAAAAAAATCAAAAAGATTTTTTCATTTATAAAATTTTACAAAAACAAAAGAAAAAATTAAAAAATCAGAAAAAATATAAAAAATATAAAAATATGTATCTCTAGCATGTCTTCTGAAAATCGATAACATTTACGGCCTTAGAAATGTCATTCAAGTAAGATACGAGGTTGTAAATTAAAGGTTCGACATAAAAAAAAAAATAAGAAAAAAAAAAAAAGAAGTTATTTCCAAATCGTTTCAAACATGCCAAAATGGCTTACTATTATTTCAGATAGCAACCCGGTCATCATGTTAAAGACAAGTATGTTGTCAAAAGACAACTTGACCCCACAACAGGAATTAATTTTCTCGGGAATGAATTACGTTATATTCATTCAATGGCTTGTAATTACTTTGCATCACAGCCCGTACTTCTTATAATCCGTAAGTGTACGTGTCAGTGCGTTTATGTGTCAAAATAAGAGAAATCTTATTTTTCTTGGGTGTTGATTTTCAAAATCTACAATAATCATCTTTCAGATTCATTAAATCATCATTTTTCTAAGACAATTTGGATCCATCAAATAACGACTACATCTCTTTCAATAAAAAATGGGCATTTATTTAAGGGGGAAAAACTGTCAAAATCATCTTCTTCATAATTAATAAGGTTTCAATCAAAAAAGGTTTTAATGGTTTCAGGTGAATAATTAAAGGGGAGTTGATTAATTTAAACTCAATCTGAGGCTTTAATTTAGATTATGGTTAATCTTTAGGGTATTATGCAATACTTTAATATTGGTTTATCTGTTTACAACCTTATGGACTATGTTGCAATGAGCTAAACTTGTAGTTGCCTTAGGATAAGTTTTAAGAAACCTGAGTTTGAACTTGAAGAATCGAAAATAGAGTCGAATGGGTAGTTTCGGGTTGAATGCACTCGTACACCTAGAAATTCCTTCTTCGGGGCTTCAAATCTTCAACACTCCTCTTGATTATTTCTCTTGGATCTTCTTAGGAACTTATAGAGCAGAGATTTGCTGCTATGGTGGGTTATAGAAAGAAGATGTGAGGGATGAGTTGGAATGAGGATGGTGTCCCCTTTTTATAGTCGAACAAGCCTTGGAGGCCAAGGAGAAGGGATGTAGTGTCTTATTTCTGGTGTGGCTAAGTTGGAGGAGCTATAAGGGTGACATGGGAGGTCTATGGTGGTAGCTAGGTTAAGGTGGAGGGTTGTTTGTGGTGGTGTAGGTCACGGCAAGTCTTGGAGCCAAGGGAAGGGATGTAGCCAATCTAGCAACCAAGGAAATGAGTTAAGGTGCTTGTAAGCTGGTTGTGAGGCAAGTAGCTTGGTCATCAAGGTGCTTGGATGCAATGTTATCTTTCAAAATAGGTTAAAAAGAAAGAAAAAAGAGTCGCGGTTCGATATGGCTGCAAACCTAGGGTTCTTTCCTGGGTTATTTATTGTGTAACATTTGATTAGTAACGTAGATTAAGGAATAATATACTTTTATAAGGGTTTACAACAAAATTTGATTAGTGGTTTGCGTTTAAAATGGGCCAAAAATGGTAAAATGGGTCGCGGGTTGAAGTTAGGGTTCGTTTAGGGTTATCTAGGTTTAATTCTTGTATATTATTGTTAAAATGATGAAATGATGATGGAATGTGATTTTTAATGTTGTAATTTTATGATAATTACAACTTAATTAGTAATTTTTGGTGTTTACAATGAATAAAAATCAAAGAAACGGGTCTGGGGTTTGGTATTTAGCTCGTTTAGGGTTCTAGGTTTTCAATTCATGAAATCATATGAATGAGAATGATTATAGAAAGTAATATAAATTGCATGACTTGCTTGTAACAGTGTACATTATTAGTTTGTACAAGTTTTCTTAGTTGAAAACAGAGGTAAAATTGGCTATTCTAATATCGTTCCATTAATGACTTGTACATTATGCTTTAAAGGACTTGTACCTTTATTTTTTGAAGGGAAAGTATATTCAAATAAGATGTTATATTACTTGTACATATGCTTTATTAGCTTATGCATTCACTTTAGATATTAACTTGACATGGAATTAAGGTTTTTAGAGGTATCGATAACATTTTAAAGCCTATCTTGATATAACGTTTTCAAATGTCATTATAGAGTAATGTACTTTGTAAAAATGATATTAAGATATTGACTTGACATGTTATGATGTTTTGCTTAACATATATGAAGCATAGGGAGTGCCATAGGTAGGGTTGCGTAAGCTCTTTATCATTATGTTTATGCAAGTTGCGTTGCAAATATTGAGATATTGTAAGGTAAGTAATGAAATAAAGCGAAAAACTCCTCTGAAAAAGTGTTCATATATAATAAATAAGATAGTACATTGCAACTGAACTTAATAGATGGGATATTTACATTGATGAAAATTTTCCAGGATTGTTATAAGTCCCCCATCCTTACAGATATCCTCGTCCTGAGACTTAATTGATTTTGAAGTGATGTTTGAAGAACATATGAGGGAATTTGGCACGAATTTCATCTTTGTTGTTCCGTGTAAATTTTGATCCTCTTTTAAGTTTCCATCACACATTGACTGATAGGAGAAATACCGACTCGTTTATAGTTGGCTTGATTTTCAACGATCCATAATTTTCCACTATTCTCCTACAAAGTTGAGGTTTGTTGTTGAGTTTGAAGTTCTTTCATGGAATGATGAGAGATTCATCGGATAATGCATTTCTGAGATCTAGAAATGTGGAAAGTATAAGGACATACTAAGCGTTTTAGGAAGCTCTAGTTTTTGTATTCCACTGGGGCCAATCCGTTGAGGATTTTGAATGGTCTAATGTATCGGGGATTAAGCTTTCCTCGTTTTCCAAATCGAAAGATACCTTTACGAGGGGATACTTTTAACATAACACGATCGCCAATTTGAAATTCTAAAGGCTTTCGCCTTACATTGGCGTAACTTCTTTGCCGATCTCTTGCAGCTTGCAAGCGTTGATGAATTTGCACGATCTTTTCAGTAGTTTCATGAATTATTTCTGGTCCCGTGAGTTGAACATCTCCAACTTCGGCCCAACAAACAGGTGATCTGCACTTTCGACCATAAAGTGCTTCGAATGGTGTTGCCTTGATACTGGCATGATAACTGTTATTGTAGGAAAATTCTATCAATGGTAAGTGTTTATCCCATCCTTTCCCAAAATCTATGACACAGGCTCGAAGCATGTCTTCGAGTGTTTGGATGGTTCTTTCACTTTGTCCATCGGTTTCAGGATGATATGTTGTACTCATGTCTAATTGAGTACCCAAAGCATTTTGCAATGATTGCCAGAATCTGGATGTGAAATGACTGTCACGAATCGAGATGATGGAAGATTGGCACGCCATGTCGAGAGACTATTTCTTGTGGATATGTATAACCTTGTAAGAGTTTCCATACTATCAGTCGCTCGAGTAGGTATGAAATGTGCGGATTTGGTAAGGCGATCGACAATGACCCAAATGGTGTCATGTCCGATTGAGGTTTTGGGTAGCTTTGTAACGAAATCCATTGTTATCCTTTCCCATTTCCACATAGGAATTTCTGGTTGTACCAGTAAGCCGGATGGCTTTTGACATTCTGCTTTAACTCTAGAAAAAAAAAACAATGTCCAACATATTCCCGATGATTGCCTTCATGTTAAGGCCCCAATAGAGTTTTCTTTAGATCGTGGTACATTTTATCAGAACCCGGGTGAATAGAATATTTTTATTTATGAGACTCGTGCATGATTAAATCTCTTAAACCACCAAAAAGTGGTAACCAACTTCGATTTTTGATACAACGAGTTCCGTCAGGACGTATTTCAAATGATTTGTCCATTCCTCGTAGGTTTTTGGTTTTGACATTTTCTTCTTTGAGGGCTTCATTTTGAGCTTCGAGAATTTGAGATGGTAATTTTGGATGAACGGTTAGGATCAATGCTCTAACTCGGAGTGGTTTGATTTGTTTCTTCTGACTTAAGGCATCTGCCACAACATTTGCCTTTCCAGGATGATAGCAAATCTCACAATCATAATCTGCGAGTAATTCTAACCATCGGCGTTGCCTCATATTCAATTCTTTTTGACGAAGAATGTGTTGAAGGCTTTTGTGATTAGTGAAAACTGTACACTTTGTACCGTATAGATAGTGTCTCCAGATTTTAAGAGCAAATACTACTGCTCCTAATTCAAGATCATGAGTGGTATAGTTTTTCTCGTGATGTTGAGTTGTCGAGATGCATATTCAATGACAATTTCATCTTTGCATTAATATAATACAGCTCCTAAACCTTGAAGAGATGCATCACAATAAACGACAAAGTCATCGTTTCCTTCTGGTAATGCTAAGATTGGTGCTTCACAGAGTTTTTGTTTAAGGAGTTGGAAAGCTGATTCTTGTTCTTCGCCCCAGATATAATTCTTGTTTTTCTGAGTTAATTTAGTCAAAGGCTTTGCAATTTTTGAAAAACCTTCGATAAATCTTTGGTAATAGCCGGCGAGTCCTAAGAATTGACGCACTTCTGTGGGTGTAGTGGGAGATGTCCAGTTCTTAACAGCTTCAATCTTGGCAGGATCAACATGAAGTCCTTGACTATCAATGAGATGTCTAAGAAATTGTGCACAATACGCATCCAAAATTAACGTTTTAGAGAACTTGGCATACAATTCTCTTTCAGAGTAATTCAAAGTATTATTCTTAGAAGATTTTTGTGTGTTGTTCTTCTTTGTTTAACTAAAGAGAGTAGATAAGAAAATCATTGAATTAAATACTATTAGAATTTATCCAAAATGGTTATTACACACACTGTTCATAAGATCCATGTACACAGCACGTGCGTTGTTAAACCAAATGGGCATGACTTGAAATTCATAGTGTTTCGTATCTTGTTCTGAAAGCATCTTAGGAAAAATCTTCGTCTCTTACTCCTCAAGTTGCTATAGCCTGATCGTTAAGTCGATTTTTGAGAGTAAACGCTTGAACCTTGAAGTTGATCGAACGAAGTCATATGGGATCATGGGGTTAATGGTAAACGATTTCTTTATGGTAAGTTTTAATCAATTCTCGTTGATAGATTGATAGTCTAAAAATTCGTCTTTCTTTTTAACAAATAAGCTAGGAGCTCCCCAAGGTGATGTACCTTGGTCGAATAAAACCTCGGTCTAACTAGCTTCTTGAAGCTGTAATAACCTCCTGCATTCTGAAGAGCCAATCAATAAGGTGATCGGGCTAAAGGGCGCTGCTTGGGGATTAAGTCGATTTGGAACTCTACTTGGCGAACGGGAGGAAGACCAGGTAGATCTTTAGGAAAAACATCTGAAAATTCTGTTGAACTACATGGCTATCTTCTAGTCTTTTCTCGTCTGATTTCTTTTCCATTACTTGGATCATGAAAACTTGACAACCTCGGGATATATACCTTTCGGTTTTATAAAGTATTTGAGATTTAGTCGAGTTTACTTTGAACACTCGAATGATTAGAGTTTACACCGTTGATAGGAATGTGAAAACAAAAAGAAATTAAGAACGAATATCTAGTCACAGAGAATTTTGGCATGATACTTGGACAACCAGTCCATACCTGGACAACGTCGAAACTACCGAGTTTAATTGGCATGAGATCAATTTTGAAAGGTTGATTTAACAAAGTAAAGCAGCTTTTGAATAACGGTGTATTGTTGCTTATTAAGTTTCCATCAGCCATTTTATGATCATAAAAATATCTATTTAATAGACGAATAATTTAGCATAAGAGGCAAGAGATATGGAATGTAAAGCATTATCAGCTCTAGAGTCAAACAATACTTTGGCTAAATGCTGATTTAGAAGAAACATACCCGTAACCACGTTCGGGTCTTGATGAGCATTATTTATCTCTTAGCATGTAGGGCCCTCTTTTCCCTAGGCATTGATGTTGGTCTTTCGGCACTGATTTGTATAATGCCCTTTTTCTCCACAGGCATGACAAACAACTGTCACTGGTAGTTGATTACTTCCAGTGGCTGGCTTCTTGTTTCGGCAGTTCTTGGTCAAATGGCCCACCTTGTTGCAATATAACAGTTGGTACCTTGTACAAGGTCTGGTGTATGGAGATTGCACTCTTGCATAATGAGGAGGTCTCCGGCATACCTATTGTTATTCCCATTAGGAGTAACAGCTAAGCTTTAACAAGCAACTTCTTGCCTTCGGTTTTGTTGTAGTTGGTGATTGTTTTAAGCGGTTGTTTGGTGTATGGTGTTACGGTTTTTGTTGTTGGCGGGAGTTGTTGAGAAAGTTCTCCCTGTCGTCAAACGTTCCGTTATGTATGTCACTTGAGACTTCTGCACTGGAGTATGCTTGTTTACTTTGATCCATAAACCTTTGGGATATTGTTAATGGCTTCCTCTAAAGTTTGAGGTTTAGAGGCAGTAACATTTCCTTCAATGCTTCGAGGTAGTCCCCCGATGAAAGCTTCCAAGAGTTTCTCGTTGTTTGGCACCATGTTCGGGCATAGAACTGTTAATTCTTGGAATCTTCTAACATAAGGTTTAAGATCATTTCCCTTTACAGTCAGATTGTAAAGTTCTTCTTCCATTTTTCTGATTTCAGTCCGGGGACAATACTTGTTCGTCAGAAGCCTTTTTAACTCAGTCCAGGTGATTTGATTGGCTTGCTCTACTCCCATAGGCTGGGCATATGCATTCCACCAGGACAAGGCATCGTCAGTTAGAGTACCAGTAGCAAATGTTACTTTGTTTTCTTCAGCACATCTGCTATGAGAGAATACTGATTCGGTTCGTTCAAACCAGCGGATAAGGCCAACTGCTCCTTCTGTACCATTAAAGTAGAAAGGTTGACAGCTGATGAACTCTTTATAGTTTCCCATTTTTACTACAGGAGTTCCAGTAGGACTGGTGTTCCTATTGGGATTACTAGCATTTGCCATTGTTGCAGCTTGTTCTTCTAGAGCCGCAGTGACACTGTCAGCAACTAGTTTTCTAATGGCAGCTTGAGTCATGGCCGGTGCTTCAGATGTTGACGTCCTTTTGGGAGGCATTCTATCAACAAAAGACAACACGTAATAAGAATACAAGTTTTACAATGTTATGCTTAAGATAAAATGCTTAAAATGAAATATTTTAGATTATTTTTGAACTTTAAGCATTTTAGCAATAACAATATTGAAACCATAAATACTAACAAAGTCAGATGACCTATTAGCTATGGCTTCTGAACAATTCAGTTCAGGACCCGGGCTTCATTACATGACTCCTGCTACATCCAGTACAGGACTCGATTCAAATCCTGTTTCTCAACAACCTTGCTTGCCACAAAAAAGAGATGAGTGGGATCGTTTGTTCCAACCAATGTTTGATGAATACTTTAACCCTCCACCAATTGCTATTTCTCCAGTTCAAGAAGCTGCTGCTCCAAGAGCTGAAGTATTAGCTGATTCTCCTGTGTCAACTTCCATTGACCAGGATGCTCCATCAACAAGTATTCCTTCATCACAAGAACATGAACAGTCTCTAATCAATTCTCAAGGTTTTGAAGAATCACCAAAAACACCAACATTTCATGATGATCCACTTAATGAATCTCCTAGTGAAGACTCGACTCCTCAAGAATCATCATCTAATGTGAGACAAATCCACACTCCATTTGAACACCTTGGTAGATGGACTAAAGATCATCCTATAGCAAATGTCATCGGTGATCCTTCTCGCTCTGTATCTACAAGGAAGCAACTTGAAATTGATGCCATGTGGTGTTATTTTGATGCCTTCCTTACTTCAGTAGAACCGAAGAACTTCAAATAAGCAATGACCAAACCGTCATAGATCGATGCAATGGAAGAAGAAATTCATGAATTTGAAAGACTTGAAGTTTGGGAATTGGTGCCGTGTCCAGATAACGTATTCTTGATCAAACTCAAATGGATTTATAAGGTTAAAACAGATGAATCTGGTAGGGTACTAAAGAATAAGGCTCGGCTAGTTGCTCAAGGATTCAGACAAGAAGAGGGTATCGATTTCGAGGAATCATTTGCACCGGGTGCTAGAATAGAGGCCATTCGTATCTTCGTAGCTAATGCTGCTCACAAGAATATGACAATCTACCAAATTGATGTCAAAACAGCTTTCTTGAATGGCGAGCTCAAAGAAGAGGTCTACATTTCTCAACCAGAAGGATTTGTTGATCAGGACAACCTATCGCATGTGTACAAGCTCAAAAAGGCTCTTTACAGTCTAAAACAAGCACCACGTGCATGTTATGATATGCTGTCAAGCTTCTTCATCTCTCAACAATTCTCAAAAGGTGTAGTTGATCCAACACTCTTCACATGGCATGCTGGAAATGACATATTACTGGTATAAATTTATGTTGATGATATAATATTTGCATCAACTAATACTGCCATGTGTGATGAGTTTGCTAATCAGATGACCAATAAGTTCAAGATGTCGATGATGGGGAAAATGTCATTCTTTTTAGGATTAAAAATATCTCAAAGTCCCAGAGGCGTCTTCATAAACCAATCTAAATATGCTTCTAAAACTGTTAAAAAATATGGTTTGCATTCTACTGATTCTGTTGACACACCCATGATTGAAAACAAGAAACTGGATGAAGATCTACAGGGGAAACCAATTGATGCTACACTTTACCGTGGCATGATTGGATCCTTAATGTATCTTACATTAAGTAGACCTGACCTTAACCATGTTGTCTGCTTATGTGCCCGGTATTAGGCTAAGCCTACCGAAAAGCACTTATAAGCAGTGAAACGGATCTTTCGATACCTTAACAGAACCATTAACATAGGACTATGGTACTCAAAGGATACCGATATGTCACTCACAGCTTATGCAGATGTCAATCACGCAGGGTGTCAGGACACTAGACGTAGTACATCGGGAAGCGCTTAGTTCTTAGGTGATAAACTTATTAGCTGGTCGTCCAAGAAGCAAAAGAGCATTGCCATATCGAGTATAGAGGCTGAATATATTTCCTTGTTTGGATGTTGCTCACAAATCCTATGGATGCGTTCATAACTAAGAGACTATGGTTTTAAATTCAATAAGATTCCTTTGTACTGCCACAACAAGAGTGCGATTGCTTCATGCTGCAACAATGTTCAACATTCAAGAGCTAAGCACATTGATATTCGCTACCATTTCATAAAGGAGCAAGTAGAGAATGGAATCGTGGAGCTTTACTTTGTCCGGACTGAATACCAACTGGCTGACATCTTTACTAAACCGTTGCCTCGAGAGAGATCTAACTTCTTGATCGATAAGCTTGGTATGAGAAGCATGTCTCCAGAAACATTGAAACATCTGCATAGGAAACGGACGAGTGATAGTGGTAACTCATATCCTGTATATATGTACATATGAAAACATAAAAAATCCAAAAAGATTTTCCTTTTATAAAATTTTACAAAAACAAAAGAAAAAATTAAAAAATCAAAAAAATATAAAAATATGTATCTCTGGCATGTCTTCTGAAAATAGATAACATTTACGGCCTTAGAAATATCATTCAATAATGATACGAGGCTGTAAATGAAGTTCGAGCAGAAGTTTCAAAAGCTTTCAAAACATGCCAAAATGGCTTGCTATTATTTTAGATAACAACCCGGTCATCATCTTAAAGGCAAGTATGTCGTCAAAAAGACAACTTGACCTCATAACGGGAATTAATTTTCTCGGGAATGAATTACTTTATATTCATTCAAAGGCTTGTGATTATTTTGCATCACAACCTGTGCTTCTTATAATCCGTAAGTGTACATGTCAGTGCCCTTATGTGTCAAAATATGAGAAATCTTATTTTTCTTGAGTGTTGATTTCCAAAATCTACAATAATCATGTTTCAGATTCATCAAATCATCATTTTTCTAAGACAATTTTGATCCATCAAATAACGACTACAACTCTTTCAATAGAAAACGGGTCATTATTTGAGGGGGAGAAACTGTCAAAATCATCTTCTTCATAATTAATAAGGTTTCAATAGGAAAAGGTTTTAATGGTTTCGGGTGAATAATTAAAGGGGAGTTGATTAATTTCAACTCAATTGAGCTTTATTTGATATATGTTTAATCTTTAGGGGTATTAATGCATACTGTAATATATTTTTTCTTGTTTACCAAATTTTAGGGACTAGTGTTGCCATGTGCTAAACTTGTATTTGCCTTAGGATAAGTTTTAAGAAAATTTGTTGTGCTATTAAACCTTAGGGGGTAATTTTGATAAATCCCAAAAGATTTAAACAAATAACACCCCCTTTGCCCCGTTCCTTATTCACACGAACAAACACTCTCTCTCAAACCTTCAAACCTCCATTGCTAAAATTCAAGACCTTCAAGAACTCAACCTTTCTTGTTTTAATCTTAAGGTACTCATGTGTTAATGCTATCATACCCATTTAATCAGACCAAACCTTTGCATTTCACTCAAAAAACCCAAAATTGACCTAATTTTCACCATCACTAAAAGTGTGTAAAAAGTTAAATTGATAGAGGGGTTTTGGTCTATTGAGGGTCTAGATGATATGCTTAAAATAGTTTTTAAAGGGGTTAAATATTTCATGGGTTTTGAGTGATTCTTGATGTCGAACAAAGTGATAATGGGTTAAAAACTTCAAAATGTACATAGGTTTGGGTTTAAGACTTGTATATTGATAATTTGAGTGCATTTGAGTGCTTGGTTGCGTGCTTACATGATAAATCTTGAAATTTATGAGGTTTTGAGCTCATATGGGTCAAACATGGCTTAAGTTAAGATTTTTTTTGGTTAATTTGTGCTTTAAAGATATTAGAATAATATATTGATGGTATATGATCATGTTTAAGTGAACTTAGAGGCTTAAAAGGGTGATAATTGTTTGTGTAAAAATCTGTATAGGCGATCTATACATATAGAATTTTATAACAGGCGATCAATACATATTGAACTTTACTCAGTCGATCAATACACAAGTTCACATAGGCGATCTATACAGAGAATTAACATAGGCGATCAATACATGTTAAATTACAACAGGCGATCAATACATGTTTAATTACAACAGGCGATCAATACATGCTTAATTACAACATGTAATCTATACACACGACATTACAACAAGTGATCTATACACATAACCTTATACAGGCGATCTATATACTATCCTAAGGCATACTATACTTGATTTTTCTAATCGAATTAATCTAGTAATCTTGGTAATTCAACCTCATAACCTAATCTAAGTGTAATTTAACCCTATCTTGTCATATAGTGATTAAGTTAGGTATAATTTTCCTTAGAAATCTTAAGTGTTTGCCTTGATTTCATTAGTTTTCCTATAATCAATGTGGAGTATAAGAGTGTGTGTATCCTAGTTGCATGTGTATTAGTAATTTGCATTGTGTGTAGTTGTATCAATTTGTTGCCTTGTATTTGTTTGCCTATCTCCTGTAGTAAACCATGTTTTGCATTAATAATCCTAAATCCTGACCTAGATTGTCTATCAGTGTTATATATATTTGTGTGTGTATAAACTGTATGTGACAACTCTTCGCAGAATCATGACTTCCATCACTGCTCAACAAACCAATCTTGACCATGAACTTGTTCCCAAATAGAATCGACTTGACATTGGAAAATGCAATGGAAGAATCCCTCATGGATTGAAACCAAAAAAGGAAACATTTCAAGTTGTTCTAGATGCACTTGCACTCACTCCATGCTATCTTGTATTTCTCATCAACGCTAATGTTCCTGAAGTGTATATGCATCAATTCTGGAATTGCATATACAAGCATGATGACTTCTACAAATATAAGATTGATAAGAAGAAATGATTCAAGCTTACCTTAGAAGTCTTCAGAGATATCTTTTAGATTTGCCCAAGAGTACCTGGTCATGACTTTGATGCTCTTCCTTCTGAAGAAGACACTATATCTTTCTTAAGAGATCTCGGTCATATTGGGGTTATCAATTCACTCAATGATGTTGTTATCGATCAGATGCATCAACCGTGGAGAACTTTTGCTGCTATTATCAATAGAAGCCTTTCTGGAAAGACTAGTGGTCATGACAAACTTCGTCTTTCCCGAGCACAAATCCTTTGGGGCATGTACTATCAGAAGTATGTAGACTATATGGAACTACTTTGGGAAGACTTTACTTATCAGATTGACAATAAAGTTTACAAAAAGCAAGAAAAGATGTACTACCCTTTTTTCACCAAAGTTATCATTCACCACTTCCTCATTCAAGAGAAGTCACTTTCTTGGAGAAACAGAATTGGGATACACACGTCCAAAGATGACTACTTAATTAACACCTTAAGATTTGTTTCAAGAAGAGAAGCATCTCAGATCTATGGAGCAGTTCTACCTGAATGTTTGACATGTCTAGAGATGAAGGAAAGTAAAGCGTATAAGACTTATCTTGGCTATGCTACAGGTGATGTGCCTCCCAAGGTTGCTAGAAAATTCAAGAAAGCCTCTCCATCTAAAAAGGAAAGTGAGCCAGTCCCTGGAGATGAAGAACCTGTCAAAAAAAGGCAAAAGATTGAAGACACCTGCCAAAAAGTCTGCCTCTAAGCCAGCTATAGGTATCGTCATCAGAGAGCCTCATGTGGAAACAAAGTCAAAAATAAAGGAAAAAGAAAATGTGGATTTAGCTCATGGAAAAGGAATAAAGCTGCTGTCTAAAGTAGCTCTGTCTGAAAAAGCTCAAATAAAGGAAGCAAGAATGAAAAGCTTAAGGGACTTTCACAAGACTCATCCTAGTGGTTCTGGTACGGTTTCCAAAAAACCACCAAGTGTTGAAAATATCACACCTACTGTCACAAGTAAAGGAACTGGTGATAAACCAGGGGTTCCCGATGTGACCAATGATGACTCTTCTGAGAGTGAATTTGAATCTTGAGGTAATGATGAAGACGACAACAACAACGAACAAGAACCAAGTGATGAAAGCAGTAAGCAAGAGAATGAAAGAGAAGTGCAAGAATTAGATTCGGAGCAAGATAAAGAATCTGACGATGATGATCAAGAAGAATAAGAGTTTGAACAAGAAAAGGAATCTGAAGATGATGAGATGAAAAGTGATGAAGAACAAGGAATGGATGATACTACCGACCAATTTGATGATGATGCAGATGCAAGATTAGAAGAACCCACTAAGACTGCTACATGAATTATTCAAGGTGAGGGTAATGATACAGAAATGACTGAAGCTCAACAAGGGAATGAAAATTTAGAGACTACTCAAGAACAAGTTATTGAAGATGCCCATGTGACAATTTCTACTATTTCAAAGAAGACAGAAGTCCCTGTTACTAGTTCTTCTCGCTCATCTGACTTGGCATCTAAATTCCTAAATTTTTTAGATATTCCTCAAACTAATGTAGAAATAGCATCTCCACTAGATGTTCATGTCCACCATGAAGTCCCTAGAACTCAAGCACCCACTCACCTTACAATACCAATTTCATTTATCCCTGAATCATCATTGGTATTCATAAACATTCCTCAATCATCATACACCTTCACTCCTACACCAATACAGGCTACACCAACTCCTCCGCCGACAATTGAAACTACAAATCCTCTATCTAATCTTCCTGATTTCTCATCAGTCTTTCAATTCAACGATAGAATCACAACATTGGAAAAAGAAGTTGTTGATCTTAAGAAAGACCCTCTACACACTCAAGTGACATCTTTAGTTAACAGTTATCTAGACACAAGGTTGGGAGAAACCAGACAAGAATTCATGAACTTCCTTTCAGAATCTCTCATGGCAAGAATCAAAGAAGAAGTAAAAGATACGCTGCCTCAGTTAAGCCCAGGAAGTGTCTAACTTCGCTCCACCTGTGATTGAAAAGTTGATTAAAGAATCACGTGATGAAGTTACTCTAGCGAAGGTGTCTTCTCAACCACAATCTACTTATGAGGCTGCTTCTACACTTACTGAATTTGAGTTAAAGAAGATTCTTCTCGACAAAATGGAGAAAAGTGAATCATATCTGACGGCTCCCGAACACCGAGATTGCTATGATGGTTTGAAAAAATCTTACGCTCTCGACAAAGATTTCTTCTATTCTTATGATGTATATTCATTGAAGCGTGGCCGAAAAGACAAGGATAAAGATGAAGACCCTTCCGCTGGATCAGACCGAGGGTTAAAGAAGAGAAAGCTAAGCAAAGATGCAGAACCAACCACTGAACCGAAAAAGAAAGATTCAACGTCTGGCTCTTCCAAAGGCACCAAGTCTCAACCGAAATCTTCTAGTAAGTCTGTTCAATCAGAGGAACCAGTGTTTGAGGTTGCAGACTCAGACTTGCCGCAAGATCAAGAAGGGAATCTGGGTGATAATGAAGATGAGCCAAGGAATGAGACTGCCTCTAGACGTGACTGGTTCAAGAAACCTACACCACCTCAAGAACCCACTGACCCTGACTGGAATATTGGCAAGACTACTCAGGAAGAACCAACTCAAAATTGGTTGATGACTCTAGCAGCTTCTACTTCTACTGATAAATCGTTGAAAGACTTTGATGAATTGATGAGCACTCCAATAGACTTCTCTGGGTACATCTTGAATGGGCTGAAAATTGAGAATTTAACTCAAGAAATCCTGCTAGGACCAGCATTCAGACTACTCAAAGGCACACGCTCTAATTATGCTGAATTAGAATATGACTTTGAAGAATGCTATAAGGCTCTTTCAGAAAAGCTTGATTGGGAAAATCCTGAAGGCGGTGACTATCCATTTGATCTTTCCAAACCCCTTCCTTTGATCACGCGTGGAAAACGTCAAAGAGTACCATTCGAATTCTTCATCAACAATGATCTCAAGTATCTTCAAGGAGGAATCTCGACTATGACATACACGACGTCTACTACAAAGACAAAGGCCGCAAAATATGATCTACCAGGAATTGAAGACATGGTTCCAAACATATGGAGTCCTGTTAAGGTTGCTTATGATAAGTATGCGTTATGGGGTATTTCACATTGGAGAGAACAACGTAAGTCCTTCTATGCTTTTGCAAGAGGCATGCAATCAAGAGGAGATGTGTATTCGACAAAGCGTATTCTGGCAGTCACTCATGTCTCGGTTATGAGGAAACATGGATATGGGTACTTGGAAGAGATTGTAGTGAGAAGAGCTGATAACGCATTATACAGATTCAAGGAAGGTGACTTTCCACGACTTTGAATCAATGATATCGAGGATATGTTAATTCTTTTGGTTCATAATTGGCTCACAAATCTATCAGGGGATGATGTTGCTGACTTCGCAATAGCCCTAAGGATGTTCACCAGAAGTCTGATTATTCAAAAGTGAGTCGAGGACCTTCAACTTAGAGTTGAAAGTTACCAAAAGAAGATTAACGTCACCAAGCCTGATACTACAAGACCTGATCTTAGAAAAAGGCACCTATACACTCCATACAAAGACCCTCAAGGATTCATTTATGTCAACGAATACAAGAGGAACAGGTTGATGCGCTCTAACGAACTGTACAAGTTCAGTGACGGCATGTTAACAAGACTTCTTTCTTCGCTCGAAGACATTACCAAGAATATCGACATGGAATACTTGCCAAAGAGAAGATGGAGCACATTGGAAAAGAAAAGAGCTCATTTCATGATCAAAGACATCAACAAGCTGCTAAAGGAAAGAAGGATGATGAGGAGTTTAGAGAAATTCGTTGGTGGTAGACTCTACGGAACTGACCTCAGATTGCTGTAAAGAACAATATGACTTCATCATATTGTGCTCTTATCTTAAAGGTCATTTCGTATATTATAAACTTGTGAATTTGTATATATGTAGTATAGACTTATGATGAAAATAAGGTGTGCTCGACTATAAAATTTTCAAGAATTTCTTAGTAAATTCAAAAAATTTCAAATTATTATACTCAGCACAGTCTTATATACCCTCAAAACTTGAGGGGGAGCATTAAAATGTTCCTAATAGTGATTATATAACATTTTGTCCCCGAACGTTTAATCAATTGATATTCAAAATATAAAGGGATTAACATTTTGGATAAGGGGACAAAATGTGATTAAACATAATCTATATTATATTGACATGAGATCATAGTAAAATGAACTCAATGCACTCCACACTTAACATGTTCTACGATTACGGTGCACATGTTAAGGGGGAGCTTTTAGTGATGATGAAAACTCTCAAAGTGTAAATCTTTTGATATTTATATCAAACACTTTGATTGAACTTTTCAATGATTTTGGTTTCGATTGTTATGGAATAACCAAAAGACCGACCATGTATTTAAATTTTTGGAGTTATAAGGTGGTTAGGCATAGGTATTCAAATCTCATGATCCAACCAGAACCGGAAGGATCTACCCAGGGATATCCACTAGTTAGTGTAGAAGTCCTTAGGTATGATACAAAAGGAGAAAAAGTGAGAATCGGGAATAATGCCGACTGAGATGGAGCTAACACTGGAACAAACCCAACAAGGTGTTAGTTATGAAGTCTCGGTAAGCATTGAAGGGGTTGAAGAATGAAAAAGAAATGTAAGGATAAAGGGTGAAAAGAAAGAAGCCCTCCATACACTTAGGCAGAAACCGGGTCAATACATAATCTGTCGGAAACACTAAGTTGTTGTCTGACATTGAAGACAGTCATGGACCCAGTGACGCTATGCACAACCCTCCCTAGCCACTCAAGGTCTCTCAACAGACTCTTGTTTCATTTCTCACGGAGATTACATGCATTTCTATCGACTTTCTCACTCCGAGTTAGTTGATATTGAAAAGGTGGCAGTCTGCTCCAGCCTCCGATCACTAAAAACAAAGTGCACTATTGAGTCTAGAGCCAAAAGAGATCATCCATAAATCTCATTAGGACACTTGTCAAATCATGCTTGCTATGTCACACATTGTGAATAACAAGATATATATTAAGAGTCCTACGCATTATCCTTGAGATTTTTCCTGAACATCCGAGTGATATATAAATATTCACAAACAAGCTCATGGTAGGTGACTTGTGCGATTCTATATGAATCAAACTTGTGACAACTAGAAAGAAATGATGGTATGATTCTATAAGAATCAAACTTGTTCCAGGTTATGAATTGACAATTGCTGATGAATTTTTGAAATGATTAATACTCTCGTTGTGTCACAAAAACACTTTAGCAAGTGACACGTCGATTGATTTTCAAATCAATTTTTTATTTCAATCGGTGAGATAGTAACTCGCTGGTTCACTCATATCGTGATGTCTGCTTTGAGACATTTCGATAATAAGAACATGTTGAGTATGATGAATCTAATACATATGTGTTAGAAAGATTCAATACTACAGCTGGAAATTCTGTCAAAAAGATTCTTCTTAAATTAAATATGTCTGATCACAGGTCGATCCTCACAGATTCGAAGGTTACTTCAACCAAACACGGGCGAATGACAAAGCCATATTCGTCCCCCCGCTTTATTGCTAACTGTTTTTATTTTAGGAATATATAAAGATGGGGATGGAGGTACCTGATTCCAGCTGACTCACAAAATTCATAGCCACGTGCTCATACCCAACCGACAAATATAAAGACATCATGAAAGCTCAAGTACATGTTTCAAGACTTCTGCTACTTTAATACCGTATGTCCTTCTTGAAGCGACAAAGTGTTAAAGTTAAAGAAATTCAAGAAAGATGCATTATTAAAGCTTTTCAAGATTATCAAATCAAGAAAGGTATGAGCATGTCGGTCTAAAAGTCACAAGTTCATGAGATGGCAAAATTTACAAGATGGCAAAACGAGATTATGCTTGGATGATGATTTCAAGAAGCTAAAAGATCACATTCATGTCAAGACATGAGAACTAGCTCAAATCCAAAGTCAATGATCACTACAACAAATCACAAGTTAATGATTGAAGTAAAAGACTACGAGCTCAAGACCGAAGTGAAAGCATAGTATGCTAAGTTTAAATTTTTGTAAATTGGAGTGACCTCCCTTAGGGGGAGATTGTTAGAAATACAAAAAAGTGTTGGTCACTACCAATATAATTAGTCATAGCTCGTGGAAAGTTGTTAAGTTAAGTTAGAAAGCTAACCGGGCCAACGTTACATTGTAAGCCCATACCACAAGCCCATGGACGGTTAGTTAGGCATATATAAACCCTCTCCATTGCTTGGAGATGGTGTTGGTTGTTCATTTTTCACATTTTCACTTAAGCTAATATTATCATCTTCTTTCTTTATCTAAGTGTTCATCCAACCACCTCTCTCTCTCTCTAAAACTCTAAGTGAATCATTCCATACTTGTGTTAAGATTATTCTACAGAGTATCTTATAGTCATGGCCTCTTTTTGGTGGCAAACAATTAGGAACTTCAAACACATTAGCAAATTCCTTTATTAAGGAGTCCAATACAGAAGGAGTGTTTGGCATACGAGAGTTATTTAGAGTAGGTTCACTTGCAGACATCATGTGTAGCATAGCAGTTGGGTAGACACACATTGCCAAATTAGAAACTTGTTTCCCAGTCTTTGCAGCTTGTTTCCCATTCATCCATTATGTTACTGGTTTAGTAGTCCCCCTTAGTATTAATGTTTTCCCTTTGTAAGCAAAGACCATCTTTAATTGCTAAAAATTGAACTGGATGTCCCCTAAAGTAGACAACTACTATATTCCCAACACCATGTCACATCCACCTAAAGGTATAGTCATCATGTTTGCTGAAAAAGTCTCTCATTGTAATTTCTAAACAAAATCAGGACATATGTTGTGACTAACAAGTGTTTTGCCTCCAGCCACTGACACTTGTAGAGGACAAGTATTTTTAACTTGACATCCCACCTTCTTAGCCACATTTGTGTCTATAAAATTATGAGTGCTTCCTGTGTCAATTAGGATATGTATCTAAATATTCCCTACCAATCCCACTACCCTTAGGGTTTGGTAGCTTTAGATCCCATTCAGTGCATGTAAAGAGATTTGAGGTCCCTCAACAACAATCTGATTAAGCTGACTAGTTTCTCCCTCATTACCAAACACAATCTCTTCATCTTCCTATGATTCATCCTCATCAACAAACACCTCTAACAAATAAACTTGACCAGTACATTTGTGACATGGTACATACCTCTGATCATAATAGAGACACAAATTCTTGGCCCTTTTTTCCTCCATCTCCTTCTGAGACAATCTTCTTCTCATCTGGCCTACTGGTGTAGCAGTCTTATTTCTCCAATTGACATTTGGAGCAGGCAAAGCTAAAGGTTTAGGACTACTAATTTAACTTCCAGTGACATGATAATTATTGAACCTGAGAGTAGGGAGAATTTGTAGCTTATACTTCTTCTTACTCATCTCATTAGTTTCAAACTGCAATTTTGATAGAGAATACGCTACTGATAGTGTTTGTGGCTTAAACACCTTAACAACAAGCTCAATATTAGTAGGTAATCCAGCCATATAGAAACTAATGGCCTGATCTTCTCTAATATCTACCCTACTCAACAACTTATCAAAACTGTTCTAATACTCCTCAATACTGCTCTCAAACTTACAATTTTTCAACTCTCCTAATGGATCATCAAAAGAGTTACCAAATCTCTGCATAATTGCTCATCTATACACTAACTATGGTATAGTACACTTCCTAAAAGTCTCATAAACTATTTATGCCACATCAAAGCAATATCAAACAGATGGATAGAAATCAAAGGTGCCTTTTGTTCATCAGGAACATTATCCACCTTAAAGAATTGTTCACACTTGTACATCCATCCTTTCACATCATCACCTCCAAACTTAGGGCATTCAATCTTAGTGACTCTTATGAATTACATATTCTGCCTTTGATCACCTTGATTCCTTCCTAATTGACTAGTGGTTGCCTCCATAGAAGTAGTTCTAATCTCCTCCCTTAGTTTTTCCATCTCTTCCCTCATGCTTTGAGCAATTGGCTGCCTTAGGCTAGCCAAGATCTCATCAGTAACAGTGGAATTAGACCTAGTTAGAGGAGCCATGGTGTTTGGGACAAGATCAAAAATGGAAGCTAACTGAAATAACAATTAGTAACTGCTTGTAACAAACTCTAACAAACTCTAACTGACTCAAAACATATTTGTGAAGTGGACACGAAAAGGAAAGATTAAGAGAAAATGTATTTACGATTGGACAAAAAATGTAATGAATGACTGACTATGGTGGTTGGTGGTGTATTTATATTGCCAGAGAAGGAACTCTAACAGAATTTTGAAATGTATCTGGTCTAGAAAAGTGCTCTGATACCAAATGATATTTTCTTCTTATATCTTAACTTAAGAAATGGTAAGAAGAACTAGTTAGTGCAAAAGGAAACTCGATTAGGAAGAATGAGATTTGACTTGCAAGAACAGGATTTGTTATTGATAGATGTGTTGTAGTTACAAGAGAATTGAATTACAAGATAGATGATAATGGAAATGACAGTTACAAGTATTTATAAAGTAAAATGAGTGAAACATGAACAAATTTTCAAAATGTGTTGACTTTGTTGACTTTTGGTACCTGAACTGTTGTGAACATAACACGGATATATAAATATATTTACGTCCACTTTTAGTGGTTCATTTCTTTAAAATAAATATCAATACAAACAAAGAGTAGGTGGTTTGAGGAAAGTGATGTAAAGTCTGACCCGTTTAACATGGTAACTCCGTGAGTATATACCCAAGTAATAATAGTCACAAAGTGGGAATTGTAATAATAGTCTAAAGAGATGTTGTTACCTTCTGACTAACGTAGCACCCCTAAAATGGGTCGCAGTGGAAAGTATGTCCGGGAGCGTTACTTCATGAGTACCTTTGCACAAGATCTGAGAGAATGACCTCTAGTTGTGTCGTTTGAAAAGAATTCTTGTATTGTTTAGACTCCAATGCACATTAAGTAAGCCAAGCATCTAATTCACCTGAGAAAAACATGCTTAAAGTGTCAACATAAAGTTGGCGAGTTCATAGATTTTTGTAAATGTAAATGTAAATCACAAAAAATATATATACAAATTTACTGTGTTACAAGTCCCGCACATACAAGACTTGCAACGCATAAACTCAAATATATAGGTTTTTAAAATGCGTGTAAACACGAACCACATAAAATGTGTTTGTTAAAATGTTGGAATCAAAGATTTGTAAAGTATGTATGACTATTTCAACCCATATGATAGTCACAAAAATATAAGTATACGTGTTGAAATCAAAGATTAGTATAAAAGTTGGACCGCAATTGATTAAAGAGTATGATGATTGTAATGAGCACAGTATCACAAAATATTTCGAGTATGTATTGTAATGAGCACAATATCATAAAATGTTTCGAGTATGTATTGTAATGAGCATAATATCATAAAAAGTTTCGAGTATGTATTGTAATGAGTACAATATCAAAAAATATTTCAAGTATGTATTGTAAGGAGTGATTATGATTACTCTAAGTTCATGAAACTGAGGCGTAGACTTAAAAGTATGCCACTTTATTCAAGGCATAGTAAGAGTTCTAGTATGTAGTTGTTGGCCCTGTAAACAAGAATCCAGTCGTGCTCCGATATGGTATAAGTTAGTTAGTTCGATCTCAAACTAGTGAGAGCTACTCACCCGAACGGGGATTGTCAATCCCTAAATAGATCTATTTTATAACAATCATGTTTACCCTCCGAGTAATTAACAGTTCAATCCACTTAAGCTAATCCATAACCATTCGAGTAAAAGTAAAGTTGTTGCGTCCATAAGTAAAAACAAGTATTTTATCTCACCGTGAGATATGAAAATGAGTTTGTAATCAATCATGTAATGAGTTTGTAAACGTTCATGTATCCGAGTATATAAATGAGTTACGAAATCAAGTATGTAAAAGAGATTGTAAATGAATATGTAAACAAGTTGTAACGAGCATCTATTCTCCCTCGAGATTTGTAAAGTAACTATAAAACAAGTGAAAGAGGGGCTATAAACTCACCTCTTAGAGAAAGTGGTGATTATCGCAAAATCAACAAAGTAATCGTCGCAAACGATCCGGAATGCAACCAAATTAATTATAGGTTGTATAAGTATAATGTATTTAATATAACTACAACATATCAGTTTATAGAGTTAAATCACCACCTACTAGTTTTTGTTTAATTTAAAAAGTTAAAACAATATTTAAATTGTATTTGCCAAATAAATGTCTACATATATAGGTCCGTAAAAATATTACCTTTGACCAATAATTGATTATTTGTTAACAACACTTGATTTAATATTTTTATTGTTTATATAATGATATTACCCCCTTCGTCCCACTTTTATTGTCCTCATTTGACTTTTTGAAGTCTTTCTGTTTCAACTTTGATCTTTAATATTTTCTTTTGTGTTATATAATACTTTATAAAAATTATACCATTGAACATATATTTAAAAACCAATCCATTCATATATTTTGCATCAAGTATTATATAACACAAACAAAAATATTAAAGATGAAAGTTGCAAAAAAAGACTTCAAAAAGTCAAATGAGGACAATCAAAGTGGGACGGATGGAGTATATAAATAGTTTCATTATTTTATAAAATAATATTTATAAAGTTAAAAACGTATATAAATATTATATAAGTACTACTACATTATTTCTTAATGTTTTTATAGCCCAAACGAACCCAAAAAATACTCCTAAACCATATTTTAAGTTTCTAACAGATTGTATATTTTTATAAAAATTACAGAAAATTGTTTATAAAAATAATTTAGTTTTTGTAATTTATATTTATTCGAAATCTTTAAAAACGCATAACTTGCTCATTATAACTCTGTTTCGCTTGTTCTTTATATGTATGGAATCGTGACGAGATAAACTATTTAAAAAATACTCACTGTTTTTATAAAAGTCTGTGTCGAACACAGTAACCCAAATCAGTTTATAAAAATAGTTTTATTACTTTAAATCTCGTAAAACTCATAACCCCTTCGTTTTACTCCGTTTTTAGTGTTCCTTATATCCACGAAGTCGTATTGAGATGTTCTATTATGATAAAATATTTATATATTTTTCTCAGATCTGAAACAGTAACCATTTTTATAAAATAACTTATATAAAAACACTTTTCTATATTTAATTATCGTATTCTTATAAATGTCATAACTTCTTCATTATAGCTTTGTTTTTCGAGTTCCTTATGAAATGTACTATTATATAAAAATACTTCTACAATTTATAAAAATTCAAAACTCAACAGATGCGTTAAAATAGTCGCTATATATATATTATAATATGTACTATTTTAATAAAATGTTTCCAAAATTTATAAAAGTTCAAATCCAAATAGTAACCTCAAAATAGTCCCTATATATAAGTGTATAAACTAGTTTTTATAAATCCTTACTTGATTAATTTGTACAAGTCCTCTAATTTACTTTATATCATATGTCTTACACATTTTATGTCCTTATGTCCTTGTGCATCCTGCTTGTTCAAGGGAAGTGTTCTCATGATAGTTTATATATAACTTTTGTAATTAACTTTTAACAAATAAATTTATAAACTAAATCTATAAATTATCCAACACTTATATAAAGTGTGTTCTTGTATTTGAAACATTATTCCACCATAGATACATATATATTCGAATCTCATACATGCTTGTAATATTTTATAAACCATAAAAACAAACCCTATGTGGTGATTAATATAATAACAAATATGTAAAATATGTAAATGAATAATTAGAAAGATTAGGGTTACGTAAACCTTAGTAGAGTGTAGGGATATGAAGATCACATAATCAAACCCTAGATTTCAAACCCTAACTTGAAACCCTAATCAAGAAAACCCTAGTTTTCTTCTTGATTAAACCCTTGTTTAATTTACCAACCAAGCTTCCGAATCACTTCCAAACACCTTAGATATTACTACTAAGAACACTAGTACTCTTGTATCTTTGTAAAATCAAAAATTATGAGAAGCCCAAGTAATAGAAGTTGAGCCGTGGGTTATGGGTGTGTAAGAGAGAGTTTTGTGTGTTTGTTTACTTGAGGAAAATGAATGTAATAACAACCTGGGACTTTCAATAAGTAGCCAAGAGGTATTAGAGAAACCATGGACTAAGGAAGTGGTAATAGGATAAGTTGTAAGAGCTCTCATCCTCCCTAGGAAGAGGGAATGGATGGGATCAAAGAAGGACAAGTGAAAAGTGTCAATTACTAGAGAAATGTGATTGTAAGAGTACTTGGTAAGGTTATAACAAAAGTGAAGTGATGTTAGTGGGTTTTATGATTTAATTTGTGTGTGTATGATGTATAACCGGCCATAGGCTTAAAGAAGTGTAAAATGATATAATTTTTAGGTATTGGGTATAATAGTAGGTATTTGTTTGAGTATAGATAGGTATAGGTGCTTCCGTGTATGCCTAAATGTATTTTATTGTGAAACGTAAACATTTTACGCAACCAATAAAAATAAAATATGAAAAGTTACAAATTATCCTCGTAATAATTATATAACACTTTCTTAATGTAAACTTTTACTTGTTTGATGTCCGTTTACGTTGAATGTTGATTTTTAGTTTAGGCGATTTAACTAAACGTTGAAAATTAAAAGTAACCGCGCAAAAGTTAAAATAAATCAATGGATATTTATTCACGTAAAATGACTTGAAAATGGGGATTGTTACAGCCTCCCCGTGTTAAAAGGATTTCGTCGTGAAATTCAGGTTGCGTTGCCTTTCGGAGTGGTGTTGATGAAGAGGTGCGGGTTCTTATCCTAATCCTCCATATATGCGTTAACCAACTTTGTTATCTTAATGTTCTTAACTCCTTGTTTATACCCTGAAGACTTTTAGGGTTTGGTGTGGGATGATGTCGACTTCCTATAGTAAGGTGACGTAAAGGTCTACCTAGTTGCTATGGTTACTAATTTAATTTCCCGAAGTAAACGCGTTTTATAGGTACGCACACAAAACTTTGCTTTTCAATAATGTAAGTAGAAAATGGATTATTGAAAAAAAATTTATGATGACTATGGTCCTTCCTGAATTATACATAGGTGACCAAGCTATGTATATTTGAGGTCTACGATGCGATGCTCATTTTCGTCAAAATAGTGGTATGTATAAAGTAGTGTCAAAATGGTTTACAACGTGAGAAAATAATTCACCATATAAGAAAACAAGGTAGTTTATAAGGTGACAACAAAATGATTTACGAGATGACCGTATGATAATTTATAAGGCAATAGCTCAAGATGGTAAAATAATTTATGCGATGGAGACAAAATAGTTTCATAAGGTAAAAACAAGTTAGTTTATCTTATGATAGTAAAATAATTTGTCAATAATAGTAAAATGGTTTATCATGTGATAGTGAAATGTTTCATAAAGTCATAATATTTTAGTAAGTAACTGGCATGAATAAGTAGAGAGTTGAGATAAAATTGACAAAATTTTCACAACATCATAATTTGATAGATAATTGGGTTCATTGTTTCTTCCCACCAAAAGACTACATGTTTTTTTAATACTACAAATCTCCAATAAAAGCTAGTACATAAATCATGAAGCAAGATGTCTATGAGCGTTTTCCGAACTAACTGGTCACGAGCTCCTTGAACTTCTTGAAGTCCTCTCGGTCTTGACGATGGGACTCCTGAACCGCAGCCAACTGCTGCTCAATCCTAATACGAGCCAGCCTCTCATGGTTACGAGTAACCTTCTCGACTGCCTCTATAGTCTTAATCCTAGCGTGCAGTGAAGCATTCTCTACCTCAGCAATGTCTACCTAAATCTCAAAGCTATCAGCTCCTCATGTATGGGCACTCCTAACAAAAGCAACTGCATCTACGGGCTTTGGGTGGATAATTTCTACACCGATGTCAATCATATCCTCGAAGCTCCCTAGTTCGGAATCAGCAAGGACGAGAACAGTAGGCGCAGCTATAACCTGCACAAGTAAAAGTTTATATAAATCGCCTTTATATGAAACCACGCAGGATGCGTGTAGTATGGAAGGTAAGCGTGATGCAAGATGATGCATGGTAAATGAATATGCACTCATGGCAGGGATGAAGACGTGACATGGGGAGATGGAATGCATCATGGTATGAATGAATGATTTTAAAATATCATATAAGATGAATTAATGTTCAGATAATATTTGGGACATATGAGCTTATAGTATTACTTTGCCTCAAGAAATATTCTAGTATTTATATAAATAACTCTTATATAAATAAGTGTAAAATATAAACAAGGTAGGGTAATTGTATATATATATACATATATATATATATATATATATATATATATATATATATATATATATATATATATATATATGTAATTTATAAACTAGTTTTATAAATTATTACTTGATTAATTTTTACAAGTCCTCTACATTAATTTATATCACATCTTTGGTACATTTTAGGTCCTCAAGATCATGTCCATTCATGCTTGTCAAAGTAAAGTGTCCTCATGATAAATTATATATAAACTTTAATAATAACTTCAACAAATAAATTTATAAACTAAATCTATAAATTATCCAACACTTATATAAAGTGTGTTCTTGCATTTTAAACATTATTCCACCATAGATACATATATATTCGAATCTCATACATGCTTGTAATATTTTATAAACCATAAAAACAAACCCTAGGTGGTGATTAACATAATAACAAGTATGTAAAATATATAAATGAATAATTATAAAGATTAGGGTTAAGTAAACCTTAGGAGAGTGTAGGGAGATGAAAATTACACAATCAAACCCTAGACTGCAAACCCTAACATCAAACCCTAATCAAGAAAACTCTAGTTTTCTTCTTGATTAAACCCTTGTTTAACTTACCAACCAAGCTTCTAAATCACTTCCAGACACCTTAGATATTACTACTAAGAACACTAGTACTCTTGTATATTTGTAAAATCAAAAATTATAGGAAGCCCTAGTAATGGAAGTTGAGTCGTGGATTATAGGTGTGTAAGAGAGAGTTCTGTATGTTTGTTTACTTGAGAAAAATGAATGTAATAACAACCTAGGACTTTCTATAAGTAGCCAAGAGGTATTAGAGAAACCATGGACTAAGGAAGTTATAAGAGCTCTCATCCTCCCTAAGAGGAGGGAACAGATGGGAGCAAAGAAGGACAAGTGAGAAGTGCAATTACTAGAGAAATGTGATTGTAAGAGTACTTGGTAAGGTTATAACAAAAGTAAAGTGATGTTAGTGGGTTTTATGATTTAATTTGTGTGTGTATGATGTATAACCGGCCATAGGCATAAAGAAGTGTAAAATGATATAATTTTTGGGTATTGGTTATAATAGTGGGTATTTGTTTGAGTATAGATAGGTATAGGTGCTTCCGTGTATGCCTAAATGTATTTTATTGCGAAACGTAGACGTTTTACGCAACCAATAAAAATAATATATGAAAAGTTACAAATTATCCTCGTAATACTTATATAACACTTGCTTGAGGTAAACTTTTACTTGTTTGATATCCGTTTACGTTGAATGTTGATTTTTAGTTTACGCGATTTAACTAAATGTTGAAAATTAAAAGTAACCGCGCAAAATTTTAAAATAAATCATTGGATATTTATTGACGTAAAATGACGTGAAAATGCAAATTGTTACAACTAATTTGCTTAATTAACAGGAATTAGCACATTCCTTTTAATAACTGATTTCTTGAGATTTTGGAGGACTTATCTCTTGAACCTTCTAAGATAAAATAGTTTAACGAATTCGTATTTTATAAACAACTAGCTTCAAGGCCCGCCCGTTGGGCAGGGAGCTTTAAGGTATTGTTGGAGGTGTAATGTGAACAATTAAATGTAATTCGCAAGGTAGTTCATAAGACAATATTGTGAAACATTGATTTAGAAAAAAAGAATTAAATGTGATATAACATAATATAATTTGTTATGAGCTAATGTATTAATAGAAAAACTAATTAATAGTATCTACAAAAACACTTGGTATGCTCCCTACAACAATGAAGTGTATTCATACATTCATGCGCTTGAGCTTGTATGACATAGATATCAAAGCAAGTACTCGCTCGTTAGAAGATCATGTATTTTCTAAGCCATGGTTCAACCTTATAATAGCTTTCTGCAAAGACTCCAAAGCAGGAAGCAGATTCCTTGTGTTTTCTTAAATCAAGTGACCATTAGATGTAGAGAGCTCCTGCAAAATAAATATCTGAGTGGCAAGTAGTTTCCCGAATTCAACAGCCTACAAATTGATTTATATATCAAATATTTGTACACAATACAGCTATGAGAAACAATATGTTGATTTAATGTTTAAAGGGCAGATGAAAGTGAAAGCTAAAACTATCAAGAAAAATAATTTTTCATTGTATTATTAGGATTTAATAATAAAATAGGCAACAATGTGTTTCAAAATAACAAAGTAGATTAAGATAGAAAGAGAGTACCTGAAGGTGGCTAAGATTGTCCGAAGGTAATTTATCATCAAATCCCTGATAAGAAGTTGAAACTGTTGAAGTCAAAATCAAAGGTCTATAATGAAAAAATCCGACAAGAGAAACATGTTATAAAGCTTACCAGACCATCAATACCAATCACATCTTTCTTTAGTACACCCATCATAAGATGAAGTATAACTCCCCTGTTAGACTGGCCTTGCTCATTCTCCATTTGTTTTTGAGCAATTATAGCTCTTAATTGTGTTGCTAAGTTAATTTTTCCACTATCGGTAACAAATGTATTACCTTGATTCACATGTGATGAGGAAGCAGACATTGAGGCTTCGGTTAACCTATCATCAAGTTTATCATTTGGCTGAAACAAATCATCCAATAAAGCATCGCTCGATGTATCACTAAATTTACTTAGTTCATTTTCTCCAACTGTTCTTCCTACCTTTACACCCTTTTTAGAACTATAATCATGACCTTTGCGACCAGAATGATACGAACTCCTATCAGTAGTGACAGAACTTCCATTTTCTTTGGCTTTTTTATCTGTTATGGTTTTTGACTTTGATTTTTACTCCAACAATCCAGATTCACCATTGGTTATAACAACCTCAGTGGTGTTTAATTCAAATGGCTCATGGACCTCTGATTGGTTAGCTGATTCGTCATTAGCAGATGAAGAATCTAATGGAGATTTCTCATAATTACTAAGGTGGCAACTTGGTCTGCTGACACGTCATCTTCAGTTGCATCTGCTATTTCTGAACCATTTTCCTCGTAAGACTTGCCAGCAAGAGTTGCTTCAGCTAATAGCAGCTCTGTTGAAGTTTCATGAAATTCAAATTTTTCATTAGTAAAGGAAACACAATAATTACACTGGCAGTGATACCATCAGTCCCGGTTACAAAGGAATACTTTGACTTTCTCTGCAGATAGGGTCTCAACAGTGCTTAAGTCATCTGCGTTTGAAGTTTTTACACCCACTGAACTATCATCTTCTATATTTCTATAAGCAAAGTAATCTTCAGATATATAACATTGTGTTTACTTTTAGCAGTCATATATGATATAAAATCCCTACCTCAGTGTACCACTATGACAGAGGGAAGAGCTCAATATAGTACGCCGTGAAAACATAGGTGCAAAAACATAGCTGCACAGAGTATTGGCACTGCCTGCTCAAGGGATAGCTTATCTGGTATGTTGACAACATAGCTGCAAAAACATTATTTGATTATTAGTTTAAATTTCATCTATATGAAATGAAGACTAGTTTGGGAGTATTGTTTTGCTCACTTTTGATGGACTACCATGGCACATGAGAAGCCTCCTTGTGTAAATCTTCTGTCGATGTAAATGCATTGTAAGTGAACACCATTTTGGTGCAATATTGTACTTTGTTGGTTTTACAACACATACATTCCCCACAAGATCCTACCATGCACACAACTCATACAATGTCACATACACTAATTTTTCTTCACCTCTTAGCCAACCTCAACACTTCTCCTACCACTTCATGAACACCGTAAAGCTTCCGTCGCTATAAATGCATTGTAAGTGAACACCATTTTGGTGTAATATTGTACTTTGTTGGTTTTACAACACATACATTCCCCACAAGATCCTACCATGCACACAACTCCTACAATGTCACCTACACTGATTTTTCTTCACCTCTTAGCCAACCTCAACACTTCCCCCACCACTTCATGAACACCATGAATAACAACATGCGTTGTACAATTATTTTGCATGAAGTGACAATAGTAAGAGCCGTACCGTGGAACCAATGGGTATGTAGCGGAGTGAATTTCATTCCCGATTTGATGGAGGTCACTGTGGTCTACACCACAGTATAATACCTTGAACAATACATCTTTTGAACCTATTTTCCTACACATTTCAAACCCGCTTGTAGTTAAATATAGGAAATTTCATGACACAATTTGAATGATTGCTAATCAAACTGTGTGTATCACGTAATCTCATATGCACCTTGCAATAATGGGCAGTATAAATATAACACGCGTATACAAATATCATCGTCTCAAGGTATAACATTAGCTGAAATAGAAGTACCAACATTAGGATGTACCATGGAAGAAATAGTCTTCTAAATATTTATGTTAAGCAAAATCAAGTTTACCATTGCATTTTCAGTTGAATATCACAACAACCAAATTTCCAAGTTAGATTTTGACTGAAAATATCGAGCAATTGGAAATACCATGATTACCTTATTTTGAGTGACTTCCTCTAGAACCGTTGATTGCATTTCCGTGCAATGAGAGTAACAGACTTTAATACATTACTTAATATTTTTCCTAGAAGCTAAACGTGTCGAGATTTATATTTTGCCTTCATTGCTATTGACATGGGGTAGCTGTAACATTTACATGAGTGTCATATATATACTATTCTACTTTAATTTAAAAAATTAGATAATGGATAACCATATAAGGGAACATTAGTAGAAATCTAAGCTAAAAATAATAAACATTAGAAGTTAAATTGTAACTCACTGGGTCAGATATACTATATGAGTCAGCATAAAGAGAATCGTCCAAGATTGCAGGTGCACTTTTGGCCAAATGCTCATACCTGAAGCATACTAAGTTATACTTGAATAAGAGTTATGATTAAATTTCACATATATACCACAAACATAATAGAAACTTACATGGAGCTAACAGATGAAACATCAGCTGATGGACTTCCTTCAATTGTATTAATGATATCTTGAATAACAGGATCATATGTGTACAATTTGCAGCTCTGCAATTACAAAACAGACTCAAAAATTAACTAAAGGTTTTAGATTTGCAAACTTCAATTACAATGTAGTCATTCGGTTAATTCGGGGCATTTCATTAACTACTCACTAATCTATATTGCTTTGGTATAAAAGAAATTTAAATATTCCATCATGAAAATTTCATAAGCTTTACACTTTCAAAATAAGGAAAGCAACATATTGGTAAACTTACAATGAGTCTTCAGAGACAGTGCCATCTTTAGTTCCATTAAACTTCTTAGCCTAAAACAAAAATACAACAAAAAATTACAATAGGTCAACATGTCACTTAAGGGTTTGGCTATTAAGGCAAAGTGGTATTCTGTGAAAGTGGTTTGAACACAGGAGTACATAAGGGAAAAGTGGTAAAGAACACGCGTGGTGCAGCTATTATATTATTGTTTTTGTAATCATTATATCATCATAATATTTGTTTTCGAAATTAAGAAGCCATGCCTCAATGAAAAAGTAGGACCTTATTTGAACTTTCACTTGTACAATATAAGCAGTATAAATAAAAAAACTGTGATTAAACTAAAGGGCAAAATATAAGCTTAACTAACGTACTTCCAACAGTCTTGCATTAGAGATGTATCTTCAACATCTTTACTTCTTTCAGAATAAAACAGATTCATAAATTTTCATTAACAAATACAACTGATTCTAGTAATAGTATTAGGTGATAACCAGTTTGAACAAAGGATCATTATGAAACCATTTCAATATGGATTCTCATTGGCACAAATATCTTGGATATGTTTTCCTCAAAACACCATGCCCAAATACAGGACAGCCTGCAATTTACATCATGTATGTTTTTCATGCTCAAAGAGCGTAATTAGGAAATAAAGTCACTGAAATTCACGTCCTAAGTGTGTGTACCTGTTCAATACTTAAAGCATCGAGCAGTGAGCACGGATTGTGATCTCGCCGTGATGGTCCATGTATTAAAAGTTAACAGTGATGGACTTATTTGACTGGTTTAGACAGGAAAAGGATTCAAATACCTTCTTAGTTAACAGGAAAAGGATTTATATAATATAATTTACCTGTAAGATCACCTAAAGAAAGCATCCTATTTACAATCACCTAAAGCCTAAATTTATCCGCTATGAAGCAAACATGAAGACCAAGGTAAAAAAAATTGTCATGACCACTATGAAGCAAGCATAGCCAAAAAAAATTACCTCGAGCCTGTTTGGCTCACCTGCAAAAGTCTTCTTCTCATAAAGTCTGTTCTTCTTCAACGTATATTGTTGCATTAAACGTTTTTTGGTGTTATACTATTTACCGGGGAAACCCTTTACCCAAAATATATATATATATTGTTGCATTATGGCAAATCATATTTAAGCGATAGTAACAATTAACTGCACAATTTAATCGATTTAATAGCTAAATTATACCTTTAAATTCAATTAAACCCTAAATTGAGAAATTACCTCATGAATTTCCTTGATACATGAATTCAATCCTAATTTCAAGAAAACTTAAGAGTTTTAATCCCTCAAAACTATTAAAATTAAAAACCCAAAAAACAAAGAGAAATCAAAAGATAAATCTTACCAAAATCAAACAACCTTGATCGTTTTCTTAATTTCTTCATCATCAATCGTCTAATTTGGGTTTTTTTTAGGGTTTGACATAATTTTGAGGGGTAATCTGTTAGGAATCGTTTTCTTTTCTAATTCCAGGGATTTGATTTTTTTTTGATTTGATATCGTAGTTGGATCAGTGTCTCTGGTTGTTTAGATTTTTGATTAGGGTTCTTTGTGTGCCAATATGTTTAAGCGTGTTTTTTGGTTGACAGTTAATGCTGAAAGGGAGGGATTAATATCAGCCGTCGATTATTTTTTATATATATATTATATATAGATATATTATATATAGATAGATGACTTAGGTACAGTAAAATAGTTGAGTTAGGTACAGAAAACTAGTAACCACCAAGATTTACACGCAAAGGAAACACAAAGTTAGAGTAATTAATGAATATGAATATGCTTCCTCATTCTATGATTTTTCTTTTCTTCTTGTTTGTTAAAGGTAATATATCAGTCTCTTTGCATAACACTCGCACATAAATTTTGTACTTGATACAATTTATTCTACATTTACAGGTGCTTCAGGGGATACATTTACATTGGTCAATGAGTGTAGCTTCACTATTTGGCCTGGAATCTCAGGCACACCAGAAGTAATTGCACCCTAAGTTGCACGAGGACGGAAACGGGGACGAGAACGGGTACGGGTACGGGTACTGGGAAATGGCAACATCCTAAAATTCAAGAAACGGGTACGGCGGGGAAACGTTTATGTGTTTTATAATATTTTAGTATATGGCAAATTGTCATCCAAAAAATATTATAAAACATTAAAAAATCCAAATAAATATTACTCACAAATCACAATCATCAATTAAAAACTCTTAAACATGAAATTGTCTTCCTAAAAAACATTTAAGTAAAACTGTAAATGCATTCAACTTTATACAACATTTTGTATGCATTCATCATAACAGTAGCCAAGGTTATAATATAATTGGTTTGCTTCTGACTGATATGCACATGTCTTAGTCTTTAGTCTTACATCTCTTTTTATGCATTCATCATAACAGTAGCTTACATCTCTTTTTAAAGGAAAACAGAAAAGATCAGAAGATCAAGCCCTATTATCTTCATCATTGATAAATGATAATTCTAGAAAAGATAAACATCAAACAAATGGCAATACCATAGACAATAAAGAATTGATGATTGTATTTTACTCACCTGATGATTGTATGACGACTACAGAATGTGTTTACAAGTTCTGGTCCTTCTGGAGGGTTTAACAAGATGAAGAGCCACGACTTTTAGTTCTCAAGGGTTTTAACTACGTAGGTTTATTAAAAAAAAGGCTTCTAGTTAATGGGCATAGGAAACGTGGGTTTTGGGGCTGGAAACGTTTCCCCAAACGTTTCCCCTATAAGGATCCGCGTACCACAATTTTAGAAACGTTTCCCCTTTTCTTGGGGACGTTTCCCCGGCGTTTCCCTGCGTTTCCCCGCGTTTCCCTGTTTCCTCGCATTTCGGAAACGTCATACCGCATCTCGGTGGAGTTTCCGTGCATCCTAGATTGCACCTTTGACCAGTCTGGTAAGGGTTCGTGCTCCACCAGTGACTGTGGTTCTGGTGAAATGGAGTGCTATGGAAGAAAGCCTGGCCAATCTGTTATGGTGTCTTTTAGTCTGAATGAACTCAATGACGTAGGCCGCAATCGTTCAGTCTATGATGTCATCGGCAAAGACTTTAGTAAGATTGGGATGAGAGTAGATCTGAGTGATGTGTCATGTCCATGCCAAAGTAAGGGTTGCAGTGGCAACATGAATGACTTTAGTCATTGCACAATATTCTCTACATCAAATTGGTGTCAAGGTGCTGATTACATTGTCAAGTTTTGTTCCCGCACATATGAATTTTCAATAATCAAATTAGGCAACAAACTTAAATCCACCAACCAGCTTGTCTCTAGAGGTGGATTCTTCACGTTAGGGTTCTTTGGTACAGATTACAGACACCTGGGAATTTGGTACACTAGCAATGATCAATCAAGGAAAGTATGGGTAGCGAATCCAAACGAACCCATCATGGTCACCTCAAGTGCCCATGCCTTATCCATCCACCCCAACACAGGAAACTTGATCATCACTATTGAAGGCAAGACTGTGATGAATATCACAGATGTTAAAGTGGGTCCATCAGGGCCGGATATTAGGGAGTGCGACAGGTGCGCTCGCACAGGGCCGCCACCAAAGAGGGGCCACCAAAAGTTAAAAATTTATGTTATATATGTATGCATTTTGTGTCATTATCCGAGTACAATATACTAATTTGTATGAAATAAAAAGTATAATTCGTTTATACGTTTATTTTTAGTATTTTGTGGGGCTTCCATATAGTAATGGCACAAGGCCACCGAAATCCATGAGACGGCCACACAAATGTGTCTGCAAAACTACAAGACACAGGTAACTTCCAGCTAATCAACAATTTCGACGAGAAGGTTTTGTGGCAGAGTTTTGATTACCCAGTCAACGTACTTTTACCGGGTATGAAGTTGGGGTATGATAAGGCAACAGGGCGGAATTTGACCCTGACTTCTTGGTTGACCAATGAAATCCCTCAATCTGGAGCTTTTACATTGAGTTGGGAACCTACTAATGAAGCATCTCAGAGATTAATGATTCGAAGATGAGGTTAATCGTACTGGACTAGTGGGAATTTGTTAAATCAAAGCTTTTCGTATCTGGTTATAGGATATGGTCCATTTGTACAACAAGGAAGAACAATAATTTAGCTACACACCTTATACCAAATTATCCATGTGGATTTTGACGCCAGATGGGAATATTACAATTACAAATGTAATTAATTCTTCTGCTCGGACTTCTGAATTTTGTTATGGGCATGATTTCGGTGATGGTTGTGTGAAGGAATCGAGTTTGCCTCAGTGCAGGACAAAGTATGATAACTTTAATAAAAGAAATGGAGATTTTATTTCTGAAATGACAAGAAATCAAACAGATGAAAACTCAAGCTTAAGCATCAGTGATTTTTTTCCAAGTGTTGGAATAATTGTAGATGTGTCGGGTTTGAAAGCAACACCAATGATGGAACTGGGTGTGTTCTTTGGACTGGAAAATTTTGATACCTGTGGGTGATCAGTTCCTAACATCTACTCAGTCCAAGTATTGCAGGTAAAATTTTGATCATGAAAGAACAAAGTTATTAAGAAAGTGGAATTTTATTTGTATTTACTAAAGGTTTTAGCCTTTTTCCGTCTAAACAGGAAAATAGGAGAGAAAAGAGCATGAAACGGATATTCATACCTGTGGGTGCAGCCATTCTTCTAATTTTTTTCTCTTTGGGGCTCTTAAGATATATAGAGAAAAGAAAACAGAGGCGAGAAGGTATAAAACACAAGTCCTCCGTATCTGCCATATGTTTATACTCCCTCCGTCCCACATTAAGTGTCCACTTGACTTTTTCAAAGTCTTTTTTCTTTAACTTTGACCTTAATGATTTCTTCTTATGTTATATGATACTTGATGCAAGATATATGAATGGATAGAGTTTTGAATATATTTTTCGTTGGTAGAATTTTCGTTCAATATTATATAACACAAATAAAAATATTTATGGTCAAAGTTGAGGAAAAAAGACTTAAAAGATTCCATTGTGGACACTTAATATGGGACGGAGGGAGTACATTTTATTTGCTTCCTTTCACTTGTTCGTTGTCACTGATTGTAGAAGAATAAAAATGAAAAAGTGATGCAAAATATCTTCAAGCTGACAGCTTCTGAAAGCTTCAAAGATGTACATCGGCTTGAAAGTATCGGTGGGAATGGGCATAATTTACTATTATTTAGCTTTGCCTCCATTATGACTGCCACCTGTGATTTTTTGGTTGAAAAAAAGCTTGGACAAGGTGGTTTTAGACCTGTTTACATGGTAACTTTACTTCCATGTTTAACCTACCTTTTTAATTTTTCTTAAACTCTAACCTTTCAAACAGACACATATTTCAAAATTTATAATAATCAGGGAATACTAAGCGATGGACAAGAAATTGTTGTTAAAAGGCTTTCGAGAGCATCAGGGCAGGGTCTTGTGGAATTTAAGAATGAGCTTATTCTTATAGCCAAACTTGAGCACACAAACCTTGTTTGGGATCTTGGTTGTTGCATTCACCGGGAAGAAAAGATGTTAATATATGAGTATATGCCCAAAATTATTTCCTTTTCGATATGCAGAATTAGTAAGGCAGTTGATCACATCAATTTCATTTGTTGATTTTCATTCCTAATACAGACATTAATATTGTATGTAGATTCAAACAAAAAGTCTGAGTTGGATTGACCTAAACGATTTAACATCATTGAAGGAATTACCCAGGGGTTGTTATACCTACATAAGTACTCGAGAATGCGAGTCATCCATAGAGACCTAAAAGCTAATAACATTCTCTTAGACGTTAGTATGAATCCTAAAATTTCTGATTTTGGTATGGCAAGAATATTCAATCCAAATGAGACTCAGGCAATTACCAATAGGGGGGTCGGGACATAGTAAGAACACTCTTTTTCCTTTACAACTTCAACCAATAATTTGAGTACTTTTTACATAAATCTGTTGTTTGTCACTGGTTGGATGCTATATGTATATTGTAATATTAAGTCAAGCATTTTGTGGTCAGTGGTTATATGGCTCCGGAGTATGCAATGGAAGGAACCTTCTCCACCAAGTTTGATATCTACAGCTTTGGAGTCTTGATCCTCGAAATAGTCAGTGGAAGAAGAAATAGTAGTTTCAATCATCTTGGCCGCACATCAATCTTTCACATGCTACATAATAACTGCGTTGAAGATACTAACATCTTATTACTCCTTCATGATAAAAGTTATGGATTTGTCTTGACCTTAAAGTCAAGCTTAGGCATGTAGCTAATTATCACACATTCATGGTAGCCATATTATTTTGCATGTTTTTTATTGAACAAAATATTGTTATGCTCTTCTCCTATCAATTAGTGATCATTTCCTTATGAATAAAAAGCGGAATTTAGGGTTTCCTCTTACTAATGCCAGACTAGATAGGAGGATAAACTAGTTAACTGTTTTCTCTAGGCTTTAAGTCGATTTATCATAATTAAAATCAGATAGAATGACTAAACAAAACGCCAGTTTTTTCTTCGTGAACATAAATGACTATTTACGTATGTCTTATGGTCTAGGCATGGGAGCTATGGCAATAAGGGAATAAACTGGATTTGGAGGATCCATCAGTTGGAAGTACTTCTGATATGCAGCAGTTCTTGAGGACCGTTCACGTGGCACTTCTATGTGTGCAAGAAGATGCAATGGATAGACCAACAACTTCAGATATGATCTCTATGCTTCTCAATGACACCATACCCTTACCTACTCCAAACAAACCTGCATTCTTCCTTGGCAGAACCGAGTCAAGATCAACATCAAATGATATCCAACCGAGTGATTGCTTTGTAAACAATATGACCATCAGTGTTGCTGAGGGTCGATAGGGAGTGAAGGTGGCTGCTTTTATACTATTAGCTTTCTCATTATATTTTATATTTGAAGTTATCATTTTCGTGCATACTCTCATGCATGTATGAAATTGATTGTGATTGTTCATGCTAATATTCATATGTTACATATATAAATTGTTGCCTTGTTACGGAGTATTAGTTAATAGGTAGATGATCAAATAAAAAGTTGCGTAACTATAAAAAGTCTAAAATGACAACACTACACGTGTCTCGTTTTATAGTTTTGGGCAGAGTATTTATAAATACACGGAGAATTCATTAGCAGAGTCGAGTCAAAGTCAACTTCAAATTCAGGCAAACCAAAACAAGACTATTAATAATATAACCATCACTACTATGGAGGGTCGATAGGGCTTCTGTGAATAGCTTTATCATTTTTATATGAAATCTTGTCTGAAAAAAGGATCAGGAATGTGAAGTTTAACATAAGTCGAACCAAATAGTTTACTTTGAATTGTTATGGTTACTTGTAGAGGTATTACTAGGTATCCGCGCGTTGCGGCGGCGGGTACCCTGTGATTAAAGTTTAAGCGTCACTAAAATAAAAATGATAAACTAATTAACCAGAGAATAATAAGAAAATGATCCTAGTCCCACCCGATTCACCCGTTTATACCGGTTCTGCCGGGCTATCTCCGTTTTGTTTTCAGACGGCTTTTATTGGCTAGCCGAACCGGTGGCGATTTCCAGTTTCTGGTTAAACTCGTTGGTCCAGTCCGGTTAAACCCGTTCGTCCGGTCCTGTTAAACCCGTTGGTCCGGTCCGGTTTTAAAAACCATATGCACCATCAACTTGTTAGCATATAAATTGTATGAAGTTTTGCGTTTTTTATTAGTTTGTAAAATATGTATAATAACATGTATCTTTTATTTTAGGGATATTTTAAAAATAAAATTAATTAATTATGGTGTTTAATAATTTGAGTGTATACTTGTAACATATGCTTTATAACATGTATTAATTAAAATTAAGTTTAGGAATGGATTAAGTATTTATACCATAAGCTATATAATATGTAATACTTAAAATTTAGAAAAGTGATTGTAATCTTTAATTAACTTGTACAATAAGCTTTTAAATTTGTATTACTTAAACATTCAAGCGAAAAATTTTGCAGTAACCCATTGGAATAAGTGTTGTCCCGAAATAACCCTGACAAATTATTTTTTCAATATGACCTTATAGATCGCGCATAGTGGGGCGCGATCTACATTTGGACACGTGTCGAGTTTTTATTGGTTCATGAGAAAATTAAAAAAAAAAGTAAATCGCGCATGGGGGCAAGCGAGTCACAATTTATGTATTTTTTTGCAACTCTGTTGAAAAAATTTTGTAAATTAAAAAAATGTAGATCGCGCGAAGGGTAGAGCGATCTAGATTTTTTTTAGATTCTTTGAGCACCGACATCCACCATGACCAACATGGACATGTTTCCCCTTTGCATATACCAAATGCAATTGGCACAATCTGATTGTTTCCATCCATGGCCACAGCTACCAGCTATTGCCATTGTTAGATAGTGGAGCTTTAAAGAATGGTAGATCAAGTTTAACCCGAATGTGAATCTATCAAAGTTTTTGGAGTTTATTTTATACCTAATTTTGGTAACACCTAATCCAAACAGATTCGGTAGCTATCTCTTTCATTTTTCATAGCAATCAATCATAGTATGGACATATCAAAATACTTATGGCATCAGAAGTTATATTCTAGCATTCATGTAATGAAATGGCATAAAACAAAAGAACTGGTGTAGATGAATTACCTTGAATTAAACACAAATACAACCATGTACGAAGTACGAACAACTCGCTGATGCTTCGAGCGTTAAAAGAGAAGATGTCGAACAACACGACATTGCTCAATCCTTTTTAATAATATCAACAGAAAATGACCAGTTGGTCCTTGAATGCAACAATGCTGTCAGCTGTTCAATTTTGTAGTAAATTATACCATCAGTAATGGCAATATCAATCATAATTTTACTTCAAAAGCAAGCGTTACTGAAAAATGCATAAACTGATAAAAGGAAAAGGTCAAAGTTTGATTTATTTAAAGTCAAACTGCAGATATGGTAAGTGCAGGATTTTCATAATGTTGTTATGTGATGAAATAATAGCTAATAGTTTTGTATTGACGGCTGAAATTGAATTGAGTACAGGAGAACTGAAATCTTCTGTTAAACGCATCATTACCTCTTTATGCGTTAACGTATGTAACTCCCAGTTTATGAAATCACCTTTCAATCACTAAATTTGTGTCCAGCACTTGCAGGTACAAAGTCTTTTGTCACAAAAAATAAGGCTCAGATATGTAAATACAGTTCCAGTACCAAACGCACATGGCTGCAATCAAACTTTTGATGTGACTGCCAAGCCAAGATACGGGTGTGGTTAAACCGTGCATAGTAAGCAGAAAATTATCATCATCGCCTAGTATACCCATAGATGGTTCCAGAAGAATAGAGGTGAAAAAGATGAAGTTATAGCTTATAACACCACTTTGGATCTGGACCAATAAACAGGCCGATGTTTAGCACATCAGGAAAAGAAAATGGCCCAACGTCAAAACGTTTGCGTTTTTTTACCACTAATGAGTGGGAAAATATGCAAATAATCTCACATTTTATCGAATCAAGTGAGACCATTCAAAGTATATCATCATAGGCTCTCAGGTAGGACACTGATAAAACTGATTATGAAAGGCACGTTTTTCTATCTTGAAACG
>BQNB010043501.1:0-45474 GCA_026074375.1 Tanacetum coccineum | reverse complement strand
CTTATTGAAACTGCTCACCCAAACGCGTCTTGTATGGCGTTTTCTGCCAAAACCAAACACCCCTATTGCTGCCACTATACCAAACACACCCCATTTTGTGTCCGCTGTCCCAAACAGCCCATTCGGCCGTTAAACCCACAACCAAACACTACCCTAATCTGATGAAACTACCAAACGCCCCTAATCTGTTATAAACAATAAAACAGACACCCCTATTGCCGTTTCATTAACCAAACGCACCCTAGTGGTTGATAACCTCAAGACCCATGCACCTATTTTCGGTGTTAACACCAATCAAACGCACCCTATTTGCTGCCAAAACTCGACAACCCGACCCGCTGTTTTGACAGCCAAACCCGACAACCCTTCCCGGCTATACCCGGCTGTCCCACAGCCAACCCGACACCCTCCCCGGCTGTTTCGACAGCCAAACGCGCCCCTTGGTTGTTAACAAACCACACGCACCCTCGTAGGGTGGCTGACCCGAACCCAACCCGCACCTCTTGCCGGTGCAAAACCAAACCCGACGCACTCTTTTCGGGTTAAGACCAAACCAAACACACCCTGGTACTTGTCTCATGCTAAACCAACAAACCCCCATGGCTGCGAACAACACCAATGCACCCTTGTTGGCTATGAACCCAAAACCAACGCACCCTTTGGTGTGTTACCACAAACCCGACGCACCCTCATGGGTTTGAGACCCAACCCGACGCAGCCTTGGCTTTTTTAATACAAACCAAACGTCTCCTTGCTGCTGCCAAATAAACCGAACGCACCCTTGTCGGGTCTGACTCGAACCCGACGCACCCTTTATGGTGTACAACAGTGGTGGCGGGGATGGTGGTGTGTGGTCGATGGGGTGACGATGGTGGAGGTGGTGCTGGTGTAGTGATGGTGGTGCTGTTGGTGTGCGGCTGTGGTGGGGGAGGAAAAAGGGCGAGTGGCGGAGAGTGAGTAAGATGAGCGGATACATCGGGCGACGAGGAACCATTTTGGACTTCACCGGAAAACTCCGCCGGGAAACTTTTCTGGCGGCGGCCACGTGGTGGCCGGCGGTGGGGGAGGGTGGGGAGAGGGGAGAGAGTTTATTATATGTGTGTGTGTATATTTGAGATGGAAATGAAATGTTAATAAACTTTATATATATATATATATATAAAGTTATAACCAAAAGTGACAAGTCTCAATAGTTTGGGGTAGATTTTGTAACATTTTAGTATAACTTTTATAATTACCGGTTCGGGACTCATTTGAGCGACTTAACGGATGATTCAACGCACGAAACTTGCGCCATTGTTTTCCAAATCATTTTTCTGATAAAAATGAGTATTTATTTGATAATATTTCATAAATATTTTTATAACATTTATAAAAATATCTGTTATTTATTTTGTGAACCGGTTACGCCTTGCCTGAAATAGAAAAGAAAAATGAATTTCAACTCGAATATTCGCGTTCTCAACAAACGCTTTTAATTAAATTGCTAAGTATTTTATTAAATATTTTTATTTAATAAAACGTGATAATTAAATATCATTTAATTATTTTTGTGTTTCTAAAATCTTGCGAGGGCATTTCAGTCACCTTCTGACTGTTTTCGGGTCTCGGTCAAAACTAAAAAGTTGTCAGGAATGTCGTTTTACTTCAAATTGCTTTAGAGTCCGAGTTGTGGAAACGTGCTTTAGATGGTCGTTCTTATAAGTCAAGCCAGACCCTAAAAGTCAACGATTGAAATCGTCATTCAAAAATTCGAAATTTTTTGGATATTACATCCTTTCTACACAATCACGTTTCCCTAGACATATCAATAGCGATACAGACAAAATCTGGTTTTCTAGAGCCTAACACACACATCCATCAACAAGAAGCAATAGGAAACCAGAATTATAAACTATAATCAATTAGACTTATTGAATATGTCACAAACAACAAGATCTAATCAATTAATGACAAGTTTCATGCATTCCCAAATAAATACTAGATGAATTAGCCAAGCATACTCAAGCAATAGAAATCGTAATCAACAAAAGGAATTAAAGACATAAATTAAGATAGATATGATAATCAAACGATTACAAGATGTTTATGGATTGAATTAGGTCTTCTAAGTTGCTAGAAAAACACCTACCCAAACCCTAGAATCAGACTTAGGGTTAGGGGCTTGATAAAAACAAAGTTATGAGGTTGTATTTATAAGCAAACCCTAAAACGACCTTCACAACGGCGTAACCAATAACATGTGACAATGTCACAATGACATTTTTGTCCTAGTTGTAGATTTTCTTGTTCTTAACGTGTGGGCTATTGAATCGTCGAAATCCGAGTTCGTATGAAGAAGTTATGATCAAAACAATATCTGGCACTTCACGCGTGTGTTAAATGGTATTCTTAATCTCATGACACTGAATCTTCTAGAGTTCCTTTAGGACGTCCATGTTCTGAAGGCGTCACCAATGTACTGACATCGTCGCTTCGTAAATCATGACGACGTCGCTTTATTCTTGCGACGTCGTCTCTACGCTCTGTAAGCATAATCTTCAAGAGATTTTGGTATAGGTCCGTAGTCTTGTCTGTTTCTTCTCCAAATGAGCCCAAGTCACATGTATTTCCTCCAAATGCCTTCTAAATGCTAAATGCCTAAAAATGAACGATTAAGTACCTATTTTGGGCATAAATGCACGATTTAGGGGGTTAAATAACCCCGAAAAAGTGTATAAAATGACACTTCATCAAATACCCCTACACTTAGGATTTCCTTGTCCTTAAGTAAATAGGCTTTTCTACCTAGACAATAGCAGTATTAGGGTCATTTAACCTACTCTTTAAAAGTATTTCACAACACAACCTTCTAGACCTCGTAATTAAAAGCACGAAAAGCATACACTAGCACCTCACATAAGTGTTTGGGATTCTCTCTTTCTCTCGGGTGTGTAATGAATTATAACATAATGGGGAAATGGAAAATCAACACTCATTACCTGTCATAGCATATAAATTACCATAGGCTTGGTAAAGGATCAAACCTCCACCACTAGGTGCAAGCATTATTCATTACTATCTAAGAGGTCTTTTAAAGGATTATAGGGTGTAGGTGTAAGATAACAAATAATGGAAATGGGAACGGATGGGATACATTTGGGTGGCTTTGGGTGAATTTGGAGTGGAAGGGTTAGCTAATTATTTTCACGAATATATGCTGGTTTGGTTGCTAAGACAAGACTCGGACAAAGATATACAAACTCTACACAACTCTACATCAATTTCTTTTCTTTTTCTTTTCTATTTTTCTATTTTTTAATAACATAATACATCACAACATGAGGTTTATAATATGTACCCCTACACTTGAGCTTTTTACATGCCCATAATTTACAATCTAACTAACGACCTGATTTGAGGTGGATCAAAATAACATAGAGATCATCTAACAAACATATAGGGGTATTGACTTAACTTTTCTTCCCCATTCTTCCATGAAATAAATACTATCATGAATCCTAATTGTCCCAAAACTGTATTTACAAGGATAAGGACTTAGCAACCGTGTACTCAAGTAATTAACTTGGGTTTACACAATAATGTACTAAAGGTGAGTACATATAAGGTAGACTAAGGCGATTTGGGTGTAACGATTAGTTTAAGGGTGACAATGCTCTTCATTAATAGTCCAGCTTAACCAAAAAATTATGAGACCCGTGAAAAAGGATAGGCTCGGAGGGTTGTACTAGGGGTATCCTGCACTAAAAATGAGTGCATGGCAAGGGTGTGGGATAGTTTTATGATCGGGGTGACCATCATAACAATTACAGGTTTAAAACATGGGTTAATCCTAATGCCTCTTATCAAGCAAATCCTAATACTTACTATGCGGTCTCGGAATGCATCACAAAAACAAGTTCTAGAATTTAATACACTATCGGTACACTCATATAGTTTAAACTGATCTCAATGCTCCAGAAAAGGTGACAAAACCATATATACACATCTTAATGACGAAATAGATACATATGATTGTTCACTTCTTAACTCAAGAAAGCTAAAGGTATAAACTATCTTGGGTATCAATAATAGATACTCAAATTCCTATAGATCTAAAAGCGAACCTCACATTTTTAGGGTGGAATTTAAGGGTTTTTGTGCTAGTCATATAAATTCCTATCCATGAGACGCTAATAATACTCGGTTTTTGTCAGTATGTGTCATAAAATTTTTAAAATTTGGGTCGAAATTACCTTTTTATGCTATGTTTCGATATATTACCCATCATTTTAAGGACAAAGCAAATGGCAAATAAAGAAGTAGTTTCTAAGGCGGTGAGTTCATAGATTAGTTTAAATATGAATGTAATCCACTGTATCATCACAGTACCATGTAAAAATCCCAAAGATTTATAAAGAATGCACGACACATTTTATGTCACCAAAAGTACCAATCTTATCCTAAAGATTTATAAAGAATGCATGACCAATTTAATGTCACCAAAAGTGTTTCAAGTATGTATTGCCATTTTATTCAAGGCAACGTAAATATCCATGTGAGTATAAAACAATGTTTACGATTACTCTAAGCTCATGAAACTGAAGCTAATAATTCATGTAAGAATTCTTATGTATTTGTTGGGGGCCCTGTAGTCCCAACGTGATAATCCGACATGTTATAACGTTCGTTCCCAGTGATAGCTAATCACCCGAACGGGGGTTGTCAATCCCGAATAGATCTATTTTATATCATTCGCGTGGACATCACGCTATAATGTTCGTTACCGGCGATCGCTAATCACCCGAACAGGGATCCACACCCGAATAGATCTATTTCATAACATTCGCGCTCACCCTCCAAGTGATTTACAGTTCATGACGCTGTGACGTAGACTTGTATGTACCCAATTTGGGCAGTGATTTAAAATATGTACTCCATTTAAAATATGTACTCCCGTTGCCGGTGTCCCCTCCAAGAACACCCGGGCAGTACCGTTTTGTCATCAGTTCAATCCGCTTAAGCTAATCCGTAATCCTTTCAAAAGTAAAGTGCATATATTTGTGACCAAAAATGAAGTCAAATAATATATCCCATAGCGAGCTATGCAAATAAGTATGTAAACCAATTTGTAATCAATCATGTAAATGCATTTGTAACCAAGCATGTTCTCACCCCAAAAATATGTAAAAACCAGTAAAACATGGGGCTATAAACTCACAAAATCCCTTAAAACAATCACATTGTTTATATGATAAACCAAGTATCAGATTTGTAGACAAGATGTATCCCCCTTAACGAGACAATCATCAAACCTCCCAAAGTCTTAAAACGTTTTCGACGGGTTATAAAACATTCAAAAGATTTGAAAGCGAGGCTATGAAACTCACCTTGATGTTGAAGAACGATTGATAGGTAGGCATCTAATATGCACAATACGAACGGAAGACGAAGCTGCCTGACTGTGAAGATGCAGTTTAACTTAACGGCAAGTCCCACTAGCCTAAGATAATGTTTATTTGGGTGCCCCGTTGATTTGGGTTTTATGTCAACGGCGACGCGTTGATAAAAGATTTTAGATTTAACATTGTAATGGTTTGGTGGGTTGGTTAAATAAATATATTGAAAATATACTCCCAAGTGTTGTAATATAAATACTATGATATATTACATATGAAACTAACGCCTTATATCATTCCTACCGTGGAAGTTATATAACAAGACATCATTTTCAAAGATTAATGAAAAGTATTAATACCTTTCAGGTATTATATCATAAGTGTGGGTAAATAATTTCAACAGTTAGTTTGAACCCTACTAAAAAAGACTTTGAAAAAAAGTAACCCATGCTCTCAATTGTTATGACCAACAAACCATGTTTAGTAAAGTTTAAAACCATTATATAATATAAAAAAATATATTTTTTAATAAGTTATCTTTCGTTTCCTTCGACGGGTCGTGTCTAAAATAGTTCGTCTCAATTGAAAAAGTATAGTTTTTCGTTCGTTTTAATCGTGGTATGTATAATACTATTTTATTATATAATTTAGTCCCTTTTCGTCGGTTTCTGAAATAATAGAGACTCTAGTAAAACATTACTAAGTATAAAACTTCCATACATTTCGCCATGACATTCCCATTTATAAATCGTTTTCCATATTTATAAAGTCTAACGTTTTCCCCCCTTAATCAATGAAATCAATATTGCAAGCCCCCACGTGTTTTAAATATATAAACATATATATTTATATCAACCGAACATAATAATAATTATTACATTTATTTAACCATTTTAAACCACCAATATATAAAAAAAATAAACATCCAAGTTTCATATTTATTAAACCTTAAGTTGTATTTATTCACCGTTTATCATGAACCAAACGTACCCTTTTTATTGTTTCGCTAACCCAAACACACTCCTTGTGTGTTCCTATCCAAGCCAAACGTACCCCTTGCTGTGCCCGCTGTCCCAAACACCCCTTTGGTCATATTTACACAGCCAAACGCACCCCTTGTGGGTGGGCTGTTAAGCCAAACGCACCCTTGTGCGTGGTTTCATTAAACAAACGCACCCTCTTTGATGGAAGTACAAGCCAAACGCAGCCCTTGCTGCGGGTGTGAAGGCCAACGCACCATTGTTAGGCTGTCACAGCCAAACGCGCCCTATTCGGGCGGCTGACCCGATACCGACCGCACCCTTGTGGTGCCGAAATCAAACCAACGCCCCTAGTTGATTATAACCAACACCAACTGCCCTCTTGGGCTGTTAACAATTTAACCAAACACGCCTCTTGTGGTGTTACATGCTAAACCAAACGCCCCCTTGCTGTCTCTACATCAACCAAACACACTCTCATCGGTGGTTATCAAAACCAAACCCGAATAAACCCTCGGCTGTTAACCCACAACCAAATGCCCCTAGGGCTGTAACACAAACCAAACCAACGCCCTTGTGGTGATAGACCCAACCCGACGCGCCCTAAAGGTGGCTGCCAACCCGCAACCAAACGCGCCTTTGCGGGCTGTCAATAGCCAAACGCCCTATGTGGGTCGTTTCTAAACCCAACGCACCCTAAAATAAGAAACCAAAACGCACCCTAGTTGCTTAATATTGAACCAAATAGCACCCTAATCTGGTGCTTATCTTCGAAACCAAACGCACCCACTGTGAACCACAACAACCCAAACGCACCCTTGGCTGTGAGGCCACAACAAACGCACCCTTTTCGCGTGACGTAAACCAAACAGCCCTTGTTGTGAACCTGCCAACCGAACGCACCCCTTGTGCGTTGAGACTGCACAGCCAAACGCATCCTATTCGGTGCAACCACAAAACGACCGCACCCTACTCGTGTTTACATAAACCAAACGTACCCCGGGTCAGTTGAGACCCAAACCCCAAACGCACCCTTGTCGTTGAACCACACGCACCCGTGCCGGTGTAAATCACAAAACGAACGCACCCTTATTGTGTCTCTTTACAACCAAAACGCACCCTCTCTGTGAAAATATAAAACCCATGCACCCTTGGCATTACTTGGAACCACACGCACCCTTGGTGCCGTGTGACAAACAACCCACGCACCTATGGTTGTTAAACAACATCCAAACGCACCCTATTCGTGGCGGTTTAAAACCACGCGCACCCATGGGGGGTGGCTGCGACGATGGTGATGATGTTGATGACGCGAAGGTGGGGTGGTGTTGGTGCGTCGGTGGTGGAGGAGAGGGCGCGTGGAGGAGAGTGGTATAGTGGATCGTATAGATCCGGTGAAGAGGAGTATCTTTGAGGTTGGTCGGAGAACTCGCCGGAAAGTTATTCCGGCGGCCGGAGATGGTGGCCGGCGGCGGTGGCCGGACATGGGAGGGGAGGGAGAGAGGTGAAGTGGTGTGTGCGTGTATAAAGATGGAAATGAAATGAAGAAAGTGTATATAAATTATATATATATAAAAATATATAAAAGTTATAAAACATAAGTGGCAAGTCCCAATAAGTTCGGGGTTTACTTTGTAAATATTTTCAAGGGGCCAAAAGTGTAAGTTTTTGGAAACTTTTATGATATATTGGTTCGGGACTCATTTGAGCGGCTTAACGAATGATTCAACGCACGAAACTTGCGCCATTGTTTTTCAAATCATTTTTCCGATAAAAATGAGTATTCGCTTGATAACATTCCAGAAATATTTTGTAACATTTAATAAAATATCTGTTATTCATTTTATGAACCGGTTTCGCTTCGTCCGAAATAAAAATGGATTTCAACTCGAATATTCGCGTTTTCAAAAACGCTTTTAATTAAAATGCTAAGTATTTTATTAAATATTTTATTTAATAAAACGTGATAATTAAATATAATTTAATTATTTTCCCGCTTCTAAATCTTGCGAGGGCATTTCAGTCACCTTCTGACTGTTTTCGGGTCTCGGTCAAAACTGAAAAGTTGTCAGGAATATCGTTCCACATCAAATTGCTTTAGAGTCCGAATAATGAAAACGTGCTTTAGATGGTCGTTCTTATAAGTCAAGCCAGACCCTAAAAGTCAACGATTGAAATCGTCATTCAAAAATTCGAAAATTCTCGGATGTTACAGTACCTACCCCTTAAAGAAATCTCGTCCCGAGATTAAATTCGTGTTATCCGATTGTGTGACCAAGGAAAGACTTAAGGTTAACTAAACTCGTCCTAAACAAGACGCTGATAACTTTATTCAGCAAAATTCGGTGTTTCTATACTTCTCAATCTACCAAAAATTTTGGCTAGGTTTGTTTCATGGATATTTAATCCATCAATATGGTACCTCACAATATCATTACAGATATATACTAGTATAACCGCGTTATAGGAAAAGTCTCATTATAGTGAAAACCTCAAGAAGAAAGTGTAGTCGCGTGAGTATGTTTGTATAAGTCTCTAAATGTCCAAGGACGGAGTCTTGTTTCTACTATCTGTAATGTTCGATGATTCACATCAACGTGGCTTATGTATGTAAGTACCCAACTTACTTGGCAGTACTAGGATGTATCGCGACCTAAGTCTTCCTACTAGTGGCCCGAAATGAATAGTCCAACTATCTGTTTCGTCGATAGATGTTTATTTGGTTTAAGGAGGGTTGCATTACCCATTGGATAAAGTTGTACCAGCTGGGACCATACCGCGTCCTGACCCAACAGCAGCGACCATAACGACGATAACTATAACAAACGGTGATGGGATGCAGAGGGTGATGACCCTCCGAGAAACAATATCCCCAGAATAAAGTTCAATAAATGAGAGGGGCTAGCGAGAGAGCTTACGCGATAGACGGCGGATTTTGGTACTCAGTCGCTAGTTCGATGAATCAGCTCCATTAGCTCAAGTGTGTAACAAGTCTGTTAGTTCCACGAACAGTTCGTGATCGCGAGGATTAGCAACGGCAAAAGTAATAACTTAAGAATGAGATAAGGTAGCTCCAAGTGAGGCCTTAAGATTCTGCTGAGTGGCAAGACACGATTGTGTCTCTAGACCCTTTTAACGGATTCTGATGATTATCGATTTCAGGTTCATACTCGTGTCATATCGGATACCATTAAGCCCACTCATTTATAATTTCTTATTTACATAAAGAAGCGTCCAAATTTATGTAAGTAAGAAATGATAAACTTATGGTTCGGTGATTTATAATTTATTTATTTAAATGAAGAGGCGTCCCAATCCTTTTAAATAAACAGATTATAAATCATCCTACTTAATAATTCCCGATGCAATACGCGTACCCACATAACTTTCAAGGTGATGGATGACATGACGATGCATGTGCTCTAATGAGTATGGGACGAGTGTTCCAAACTCGTCTTCGGAGGCGGGAAGTAAAACTATCAGGGAAATCACATAGTGTTCGAGATCGTTAATGAGTACTCGGTTAGAGTAAATAAGGTAAAAGTCTCGATGAACCAGTCAACATAGCAATTATCATATAAATCCTCCTATTACAAGTCCCGCCCATACAAGACTTGTAATACTTAGATTCATACACAATCCCATGTAAACAAAATTATGACGGGTCTTGTTTACATAGAATTATCATATCAATCATTATATTACAAGTCCCGCCCATACAAGACTTGTAATACTTAGATTCATACAAAATTCCATGTAAACAAAAATTATAACGGTCTTCGTGTAGTACGATATTGTATAAAGCTATGAAGAAAATAATATTCTTAGAGACCATTGTTTAACTTACAATGTCTGAGAACGAAATGAGACCATTGTGCAACTCACAATGTCTTAAGAAATGCTCTGGTATTTATATAAATAACTCTTATATAAATAAACGTGCGATATACGCAAAAGATGTAAGCATATATATTACATATATGTATGTCACGTAAGCACTTAATGCAGCACGTAATGTAAGCACATAAGCAAGTAGCGTGTATGCACTTTGAAAATGTTTGATGTGATGCAATGTTTGTGAAAACGGTTATAGTCTAGGGTAAAATATGCAACCTAGTTCTCTATAACCAGTGCTCTGATACCAATCTGTAACACCCCCAAAAATCATACAACGCAGCGGAATACCACATGGGGTGCTACTTCATAATACACAGCGCTAGATACAAGAGAACGACCTCTAAATGTGTCGTTTGTAAAACAATCTTGTTGATTTTCTGAAATCAAAATAATAGTTGTCCCATAATTGCATCACCATGAAAAACTTGAATGTAACACAACGAGTTTTGATCATTTGTAGAAACCCAAGTATGAAATCTTGTCAATTTAGACTCCAATGCACATCAGATAATCCAAGCATCTAATTCACCTGAGAAAAACATGCTTAAAAGTGTCAACATTAAAGTTGGTGAGTTCATAGGTTTCTGTAAATATAAACGTTAGTTCCAATAAATGTATCTGCCCACTGTATCATTACAGTGTCATATAAAAACGTTTAGTGACTACTGTCTCCCTACAGTATCATAAAATAATTGTGTGACCATTTAAATCCTTAAATGTCCTTCCAAAATGTACGTATGATTTTTAGAAATCAATTAGCTGTAAAATATGCAAGACCATTTCTATCCCCAAATAGTCCCAAAATGTACGTATCAAAGTTGGATCACAAATATCCAAAGTATGTATTGCCACTTTATTCAAGTGTGTATAAAACCATGATTACCATTACTCTAAGTTCATGAAACTGATGCACTAATATAACAGTAAGAGTTCATATGTAAGTGTTGTGGGCCCCGTAGGCTCAACCAATCGTAATCCGACATGTTATAACGTTCGTTTGCCCAGTGATAGCTAATCACCCGAACGGGGATTGTCAATCCCGAATAGATCTATTTGTATCATTCGTGTGGACATCACGCTATAACGTTCGTTGCCGGCGATAGCTAATCACCCGAACAGGGATCCGCACCCGAATAGATCTATTTCATAACATTCGCGCTCACCCTCCAAGTGATTTACAGTTCATGACGCTGTGACGTAGACTTATATGTACCCATCACAGGTATCCCCTCCAAGAATACCCGGGCAGTAATGATTATGTACCCCTCACAGGTGTCCCCTCCAAGGATCACCGGGCAGTAGTGAATATGTACCCCTCACAGGTGTCCCCTCCAAGGACCACCGGGCAGAATTGCGTATGTACCCCTCGGGCACTTACTTGTAATTATCAGTTCAATCCACTTAAGCTAATCCGTAATCATATGAGTGAAAATAAAGATGTTGCGTTCATAACTAAAAACAAGTATCGTATCTCACCGCGAGATATGAGAATGAGTGTGGAATTCAACCAAGTAAATGCGCTTGTAAACATGTATGCAAACGAGTTGTGAATGAGCACGTAACGAGTTTAAATCAAACACGTAATTGAATTTGTAACAAGCATGTTCTCACCCCAAAATATATGTAAAACATGTAAAACGTGGGGCTATGAAACTCACATTGATGATGAAGAACGATTGGCAGATAGGCATCTAATATGCACGATACGAACGGAAGACGAAACTGCCTGACCGAGAAGATGCAGCTTAACTTAACGGCTAAGTCCCACTAGCTTAGGATAATGTGTTTGGGTTTCCCGGTGAATTGTTATGTCAACGCGACGCGTTGGTAAAGATTTAGATTTAACGTTGTAATGGTTTGGTGGTTGGTTAAATAAATAAATTGAAAATATACCCAAAGTGTGTAATATATATTCTATATATATTACATATGAAAAAATAAACCATTGTATAATTCGTACCGCGAATTATATAATAAAGACAGACAACTCAAAGGTTAATGTGAACTGTATAATACTTTGCAAGTATTATATAAAAAGTGAGAGTAAATAATTAAACCAATTATTTCGACAACTCATTTAATTATTAAAAAGTCCTTGTAGGCACACGTCTTTAAGTTATAAATTAAACACCCGACGTTTGTAAAACTTTTACAATAGTTATGGTGTTACCTTATAGCTGAAAATTATAAAATATAAAATAATATTTCATAATTTATATTTCGTTTCCTTGACAGGTCGCGTCTAATATGGTTATCTCAATGTAAAAGTATAGTTTTTCGTTCGTTGTCCAGGTTATTGTATAATACCATTTAATATATCTTAGAACATATCTTAATTCCTTTTATCGGTTCTCTAAAATAATAGAGTTTTAGTGAATCGTAAATATAGAAAATTATATAGATTTCATCATGAATTCTCCGTTTATATAACGTTTCCATTTTCGCAAAACTCAACGTTTCCTATATTCAATATATGTTGCAATTGTTAACGTGTTAATATTTCAAACACTCACGTTTTCTAGATATAATATATATGTATATTATTATATCTAAATTAAACAAATTAATAAATATTATATTTATTTAACCAATTAAAACCACCAATAAATATTTATCCGGTTTTGATATTTATTAAAACCTTATGTTGTTTTCATTTGTTGTTTTGATATATATAAACCAAACGAACCCTCGTTGTTTCCTCGTTGTTTCGCTAAACCAAACACGTCCTTCGTGTCTCTCTCTTAAACCAAACACGCCCTTAACTTGTTTAAACCTAAACCAAACTCCCCTTGTTGTTGCAACCCAACTCCGACAACCCCTCCCCCCCCGGCTGTTAGCACATAAACCAACCACACAACTCATACCCCCCTCCACTCGGCTGTTTTCGACAGCCAACCAAACACACTTATAGTGGCGGCAGCCCATCGTACGCACCCCATGGTGGCGGCTGCCACTCCAAACGAACAACCCTGTTGCTATAACAACCTGCATCCTTGGTGCTTATGTGAACAAAACGCACCCCTTATGGTGGCGGATGCCACCGAACAAACAAACATCCCCTTGTGGTACAATGCCCAACCCCGACGCACTCCCTCCCCGGCTGTTATTATAGCCGAACCAAACCACCCCTTTTTGTGACTTTCTTGCCACCGAACAACCAAACACGCCCTTGGGGTGGGCTGCCACAGAAAACAACAACCCTTGTGGTGGTGTTTATCAACCGAAATTAACCACCCCTTGCTGGTATAACCTTAAACCGAACCCACCCTCTTCGGTGTTATTAACTCCAACGCACCCTATGCCGGCTGAAAACCACAACCCAAACGCACCCCGGGCTGGTGGTTTATAAAACCACACGCACCCTATGTGGGGGCTTAGAACAAAACCAACCGCACCTTTTTGGTGAGGACACAAACATACGCAGCTTAGCTGCAGCCCCGGACCCAAACGCACCCTTTTCGATGATAACCAAACCCACCCGCACTCTACGGTGGTGCAAACCACAAAACCAAACGCACCCTCTGTCATGGTGACAGCGGGGTGGTGGTGTGGTGTAGAGGTGGTGTTGGCAGCGGGGTGGCGACGTGATGGTGATGATGGAGGTATGATGATGATGATGATGATGGAGTTATGATAGCTGTCGTCAGAGGCTGTGGTGGCGTCGGTGGGTGGTGGAGGCGTGTGTTATAGGGGATCGAGTAGATCCAGGCTTGGTCTATCTTTTTGTAATTTTTGGGTTCGCCGAAAAAATGTCGCCGGAAAAGTTTTCCGGCGGCGGCACGCCGGTGGCGGCTGGCCGGAGAAGATGGTGGTTGGCCGGCGGTTGGTGGAGAGGGAGAGAGAGTGTTATAAGTTTGTGTGTGTATATATGAGATGGAAATGAGATTTTAATATATAAATTTTATATATATATATATATAACTTTAATATTAAAATGTAATATGTTAATAGTTGAGGGTTTGTTTTGTAAATATTTTACAGGGACCAAAACTGAAAGTTTTAGGAAACTTTTATAATATATCGGTTCGGGACTCATTTGAGCGGCTTAACGAATGATTCAACGCACGAAACTTGCGCCATTGTTTTTCAAATCATTTTTCCGATAAAAATGAGTATTCGCTTGATAATATTTCATAAATATTTTATAACATTTAATAAAATATCTGTTATTCATTTTGCGAACCGGTTTTGCCTCGTCCGAAATAAAAATGGATTTCAACCCGAGTATTCGCGTTATCCACAACGCTTTTAATTAAAATGATGACTAATTTAAGTTCGTTTCCAGGTCTCGTGCAAAACTAAAAAGTTGTCAGGAATGTTGTTTCACATTGAATTGCTCTAGAGTCCGAGTCGTGAAGACGTGATTTAGATGGTTGATTTTGTAAGTCAAGCCAGACCTAAAAGTCAAAGGGTAAAATAATTATCTAAAAATTCGAAAATTCTCGGATGTTACACATATAACGGGAGGAGACTATAACATTTTGTATTTTCAGGTCATTTTACAATGTCATATATTTCACTATTTATTTCTATTCTCGTACGCGTTTACTTTTAATTCTTATAATATAGTTAAATCGCGTAAACTAAAAATCAACAATCAACGTAAACGGACACCAAACGAACTAAAGTTTTCGTCAAACGAGCAATATATTTTTATTTTTTTACAAAAGTAATAATCAACTTTTTATATTTTATTTTTATTGGTTACGTAAAATGATTACGTTTCGCAATTAAATACATTTAGGCATACCCGGGAGCACCAATACCTATCTACGCTTCAACAAATACCCATTATTATACCCAATACCCAATAATTTGATAAACTCTTGCCTTATTCTTCAACAAAACGCCACCAACAAGACTAGGGGGCAAAGAGCACACAATTTTTTTCCTCATAAGACATATTATCAATTAAGTCTAAGTAGCTAGCTTGACAAACATGTTGCCATGTTTTCCTCATCTTTGTGATGTTTTGAGTAATTTTTAAGTATTGGGTATAAATGTGGGTATTTGTTGAAGCGTAGAAAAGTTTTTGTGGTTCTAGGTGTGCGCAACGCAATTTATCGCGAAACGATATTAAATCTTTACGTATCCGATAAAAAATAAAATGAACAAAGTTAATTTTTATCCCTCAAATTAATTATATAACCTTGCTTTGATGTAAACATTTAATTGTTTGAGCCTGTATAATTGAACGCTAATTTTTAGCTTACGCGATTTAGCTTAAACTTTTACGATTTTAAAGCCTAATGGTTACAATACAAAAGGTACATTGTGGATTTATCGGCGTCGTTAATGACTTGAAAACACAGGGTGTTATATGATGTTTCCAAACACTTATTCACTTCTCAAGCAGTTTTACTATGGATTTGATCAACTGATATGCCATTTCACTTTCATAGTAATTAATGAACTTTTCTCAGATTTGTGTAAGTGTAGGTGTGTGAACGGGGATATCTCTTTTCATACCAGCATGTAGATTTGTTGCAGCTGGCAAAAATCACTGAAATGAACTTACATGAGTCATATAACTTCCAATTTAGCACCTTGTAACCTTGTTGTTGTCTCCATACATTATCTTCTACACTTGGTTCAAACATAGTCTACAAATCACCCCATAACAGCAAATCTAAGTCCTCCACTGGCTTATTTGACCCATACTTAGCCTTTACTAATTTATACAGATCTTCTAAGTCTTCTCTATCAAAACTCTTAAGCATGTGACTGAAAATCATGTACATCTGTGATTTACCATCAGCTCTTATGATTTGGTAATAGCTTTTCTTTCCTTTCTTATAGATCTTCCAGCCAACAATTTTAGGAGACTTAACAGCTAAAGGAATAGCATCAATTGCTACTTCCTCTTCATCAGGAATGATTACCATCAATTGTTTAAGTTCAGCTATATTTGTGTTATCATCCACCTTTTGCTTCTTTTTAGCTTCTTGCATTAGCTCATCTCCTGCTCTCTTCTATTTTTCTGCTCCTTCACCTTCCAACCATTTTAGGTGCAGAACTTTACATAACTCTTAAAATGAATTTGAGCCATTCGATAAGTTTGATCAAAGGCTAAGATTAAATGTGCCAAATTTGTAATTAAACAAAAGATGAGATACTCTTTTTCAATTAAACAAAAGGGGCAATTTAAGTACTACATATATTTCATCTCTCCACAAACCGTCCTACTAAATATATGGATCTGGATAACTTTCATTTTGATATCAGTTTCTTCCCCCCACCTTAATCCCTAGCCTACCCACCCTGTCACCACCACAACATACCGTGAATCCGAGCAAAACATAAACCACCAGATGCTGCCGTGAATTGATTTCCATCATCTGTATCTATGGTTAACTTTTTTTCATATCATATATTAAAGATTATAATCAATTTAATACTAAACTATTAGATGTTCATCATTTCTTCCGACACATTCAGTTTCATTACCATGACATAATTAAGGCATCATCCTGAATCACGCAAACAATCACTTGAATGGTTTTACTTTTTTTTTGCAGACGAGGCCATAAAAATATCCGATTATATTCGCTTGAGGAATGAATACAAGAATGTGAAAGGTTAGTTTTTGTTCATCAAGAAAGAGGAAATATATATCTTACTTTTACTTCACTTGTTCTTGTGCCTGGTACGACCAGCTTGGTTTTAGCATAATGATAGTTAAAGACACATATTGAGGACCTTTATAAAGCTGATAATATCTGGTTTAAAGTCTTGTTACTTTTGACCTGTTCTGAAACTTTGTTAGATAGAGGTTGTAATCTACATTTGTACTGAACTTATTTTTCTTTTATTTTTAGGTAGAACATCTATGCATCTTTTTTAGATATAATTCGTTGCTTTTTTATAATAATGACAGTGGGAAAGAATGTGCATTTGTGTTTCATGAAGGCGTGCATATATATGTCTTAGTACATATATGTTATGGTAAAGAGTGCATATATGTTAGTACCAGTGGTTTGTATTTTGACATGACCTGTCTAAGATTTGGCAACACCCAAATCAATCCATTCATCATGAATAAACAAGTAGATGAACAAGTTGCATAGGGAGCTTGATAAATTCAAGGTCGTCTCTAAAATACTGAATTTTTTGAAGGCCCTGTGCGAAAGTACATAATGAGATTTTTCGAGAAGAAATTTTATATATATAATGTCATTGCTTATAAAATATAATGCAAATTAGTTATCTAAATGTTTAACATATTATAAACTAGACATGTTTTTAGATAGACAGGTTACTAAACTATCAACTTTTATTCGCCTAAGTTACTAAACTTTTTTTTTTGTTCATTTGGGTTACTGGACTATCGAAGTTTGACTTTAAGGTTACCGAACAACAAAAGTGTGTTCATTCAGGTTACCTCGTATACTGGCAACCGGGATATTATGTTTTGACCTTCTCCACGTCAGCTTTTTGTGGGCCTAATTATCCAACTCAGAAACTTATCAGGTTATTTGACATGTATGTTACTCAACTTTGCGAATTTGTTCGCTTAAGTTACTAAACTTTGTTGTTTTGTTCATCTAAAAATACCTCTAGAAAATACATGTTTTTATACACGTTTTTATCCATGTTTTTATATGCATTTTTATACGCACTTTTTTATACACACATTGTATACACGTTTTTATACACACATTTTTTACATGTTTTTATACACACAATTTTATATATATATTTTATGCACACAATTTTATATATTTTTATACACACAATTTTATATATATTTTTTATGCACACGTTTTACACGTTTTTATGCACGCGTTTTTATACACACATTTTTACACGTTTTTATGCACACGTTTTTATACAGCTTTTTGTGTGTATAAAACCGTGTATAAAAATGTGTGTATAAAACCGTGTATAAAAATGTGTGTATAAAAACGTGTATAAAATCGTGTATAAAAATGTGTGTATAAAAACGTGTGTATAAAACCTTGTATGTGTGTATAAAAATATGTGTAAAAACGTGTGTATAAAACCGTGTATAAAAATGTGTTTATAAAACCGTGTATAAAAATGTGTATACAAGAATGTGTGTATAAAAACTGAGCGGGAAAAGATAAAAACTGACTCTAACTAACTATCTTCTAAAGTTACAACATAAACCCATAAACTTTCTATAAGTTACTCTTTGGTCCTTGTAGTTTCGCAAAGTTCAGTAACTTATTTGTATCAAAAGTCAAATGCCACGTTGCCAATGTAACTAGGAATTAACACTAGCAACCGGTCACCGATAGTTCGATACCAAATTTAACCGGTTTTGATAGTCCAGTAACCTAAATGAACAACAAAAAGTTTAGTAACTTAGGCGAACAAAAGTTGATAGTTTGGTAACCTATCTATCTAAAAACCCTATTTTAGGGCCCCTAAAACTTTTGAAGCCCTATGCGGTCGCTCACCCCGCACACCCTCAAAGCCGGCTGGATAAATTAGGATGCTTTGGAGCTTGCCTAGTTGATCAATTACTTAGTAAATAAAAAAGATTCAGAGGCGTAGCACGACACAGGCTGTCAAGCAAGTGTTTTTGTATTCTCTTTATCGAAATTGCATTAAGCAGTAACGAAGATATAAGGGTTAAATAGTTACCTTCCTCGTTTATTTTATAGGATATTGTTCATTACTTGTGTACTAGTGCATGGTGCTCGTATGTTTAAATGAATTTGACGAAAAAGCACAACGTGCATATATGTTCTTTTAGAAGGGTACTCATATGTTCCAATGAATTTGATGAGAAAAGTGACGCGTGCACGTATGTTTTTAAAAGAGTGCACACATGTTTTAATGGCGTGCACGTCTATATTTAACAAGATAGATTTGTATTTCAAAAGAATTTCATTTGATATCAAATTTTGTGCATACGTGTTTCAAGGTTAACATAAAATTAATACAAATGTACATATGTGTTTTATGATGGATATAAAATTAATATAATATATTTTTTTGAGGTTGATATATGTTTACATTGTGCATATGTGTTTTGTTCAAAATAAAGAATTAATAATGATTATTTGTAATTTCAGGTATTGAAGATCATGATAAAGATTTAACGACACAAGTGTAGAATGAGATACAAGTGCAATAGCGTACTCGAATACACGTACATACAAAAATCGCGAAAGTATTTAATGAGGAGAAATGCATGTACATATATGAAAACAGCCGAATTTAGTTGTGTTAAATTTAATTAATGCATACATGTATAATAAATAAATAGTTTTTTTTATTTCTTTTAGACATTTGTATTTGAATTGTATTTTATATGATCTTTGAATTATATTTAATATGATCTTTTTTTTTCTTTTAGACATGTGCAATTATCTTTTGTAGCAAAATATTTTAAAACTCTAAACAATTGTTCATTATAAAAGATCTAAATTAATTTTTCTTGAAAAACACACATGCACCATTTTTTTTTAAAACATGTACGTTGAAAAAAGATAAAAAAAAACTATTTTTTTAATTACTAAATTTAAGGAATTTTAGAAAACGTTTTTTAATTAAACAATTCAAAAATAAAATAAAATAAGTGTTTTACTATTATACCCTTTTTGATAAATTAAAATCTTTAATGTTTACTAAATTGTGATTGTTCTAAAAGAGTTCTGTAAAGTTCTGCACCTAAATATGGTTCTCAATATAACGCGCCCATATATATATATATATATATATATATATATATATATATGTATGTATATATATATATATATATATATATATATATGTATGTATGTATCAAATTTGATAGACATAATAGTTCAAGTGGCATGCAAAATAGAGACAAGCATGTTATGAAGAAATTATCTTAAATCACTTTCATGATTACTTAATCATCACTATAATACTCAATTGTTGATGATGAAGCGTCATCGTAGATCCCATCCGGATGCTTCCAAGTTTTCATGGATGGAGGGTATGTTATGTATTTGGATCTTTTGAGTTTAGGTTTCATTTCAATGAGGTAGTTATAAAGGCGAGTTAGTAACATGCCATAAGGCATTGGAGAGTTTGGTTGATTTTTTATGCTTACAATTCGTTTGATTATGAAGTAGGTAAAATTGTAAGGTATGCTCCTCATGATGTTATAAATCATGTGACATGAAGATACAGGAAGGAAATCGGAGTTGTTTCAAATATCAAAAGCATTATCTTGAATGATTTCATTCTAAGATAGCATGTCATGACGGAGTTCATTTTTGTGAATTTTGTTTGGGATTTCGGTCTTTCCTAGTATTGTGATGGATTATATGATTTCATCTGGTGTTGGAATGTATGTTTGGTAAGGATTATTTGTTTCTTGATTGGCTCTTAGAGATTCAAGAGAAGAATCTTCTGAGTAGGTGCAATCTCCTTCACATGAGGTGAACAAAATGTAAGCAAGGGATTCAAGAGAGATTAGAAATGATCTTTTTAATGCCCAAAATTTTAAAGAAATAGTTTGGTCATTGTTTCGTATAAGTTCTGCTGAATAATAAAATTCTAGCATGAACCTAGGGCAGATTTGTTCATAGACCTCATACATATTTTGAAGTTTAATTACTTGAAACATGGTAAGAATGTTATCATGACGAATAAATTTAAAGATGGCTAAACGTCCTTCATGAATTGTCCTAGACTCTAGATCACGAATTATAAGACGTAGGTGACTTGGAAGGTATGGTTCGTTTGAGATTTGTGGGATGTAGATTTTGCTATAGTTAAGTCCTTCTTGAGACATTCTTTTCACCTAATCATAATAATACGAAAGTTTTAGTATGTGTCATTCTCAATTTTCAATTTCCTTTAGAAAAATAATGTGTGTCTATATGCAACAAATGTGGAGTTGCGGTTAACTCGACTCTAAAATAAAGACCTATGAGTTAACCCAAACACTCCTTAATTCAATTTTGCTCATCCAAACATGTCAAAAATATTCATTGATTAAATATTTCGAATGATGTTCATGAGATCATTATGCATGAATGCAAAAACATTTTTAGAATGTATTAACAATGCATTAAAACATTTTACGATGTTCCTAACGTGAGTAATTTTGAAACAAAATTAGGGATTTTGTTCATACCAAAATTTTTGACAAACACACTCAATTATGCAAATCCTATGTCTACGGGAAGCATATTAGTTATACATTGTGTTATTATAGTCCTAATTGCATACAATTAAAAGAAAAATAAAAAATTCTCAATTTTGATTTTTTGTTCAACATGAACCCTAGACACGAATTGGAAAGAAAATAGATGAAATGACTTACAATTGATGATCTTTATGATGTTAGGATTGATTATTGGTGTTGATTTGATCTTCAATTTGAGTTTTAATGGTTGATTTTAAGGTTTGGTGGGTTTTGGTTCGTGTTCGTCGCTGCAGTAAGAGAGAATGGGGTGTTTGTTTTTGTGTTTAACAAAAATGAGATGACAGACATAAGTCTCATCTGGTGGCTGTCCCATATCGGTATGGGGGCCGCCTGATTAAATCAGGGGCCGCCCTAGATATGGGGGCCGCCCTAGATATGGGGGCCGCCCTCAGTAGAGGGTTTTAGACTTCGAATTTTGACAAAATTTTTACGAAAGGAGTGGCGTTTTAATTTGCATTTCGCGAATTAAAAATGCTTAAAATACTTTGGATGAAGTAATTAAGTTGTCACGACACGGAATGGAACACGGACTAGAATCGAGACTAGAAGAAAAGAAGAACGATTTATGGAATGTGTTCCATCATTCCTAAACCAAGACGAAGATAGTTAAACGATTCACGTTTAAGGGGTTTAGTGAGAATGTCGGCGATATTGTCGACGGACGAGACTTTTTCGATAGAGATATGTCCTTTCTGGACATTGTCTCGAAGAAAGTGGTGACGAATTTCGATGTGTTTAGTCCGCGAGTGTTGCACCGGGTTTTTGCTAAGGTCAATCGCGCCTTTATTGTCGCACATGATCGGGACGTCGTCGAGTCGAATGTCGTAGTCGATAAGAGCTTGTTTCATCCATAGTGCTTGTTGACATGCCTTTCTGGCGCTTACGTATTCGGCTTCGGTCGTGGATATAGCAAGAGCGGTTTGTTTCTTCGAGAACCAAGATGTTAAACAACATCCCACGAACGTACAAATACCGCTAGTGCTCTTTCGGTCCACATAATCTCCCGCATGATCAGAGTCGGCATATACTACGGTTTCTATGTCGGTCCCCTTAGGATACCATAATCCTAAGTGCGTAGTGCCTTTAATGTATCGGAAGATACGCTTAACCGCTTCAAGATGAGAGGTTTTGGGATCCTCTTGGAAGCGTGCACAAAGGCAGACACTAAACATGATATCGGGCCTACTTGCCGTTAGGTAGAGTAAACTACCTATCATGCCTTAATACTTGGTACTATCTACCTGTAACACCCCAAAACCAGTTTTTTGGTATTTTATTATGATAATGCCATATAATGAGTTTGACTATGACTTTATAAGTTTAAAGGCTTTACGTGATTGGTTAGTCAAACCCAATAGTCAAACTATAAGTCTAAATATTATGTAAATGGTTTTAGAAAATATGATGTGTCACAATGTAACACCCCCATTTTTGACATATAGCAGCGGAAGCTAATCTGGGGTATTATTTCATAGTACAACAGTCATAATCATAGAAAACGACTCAAAAGAGACGTTTTTAAAAGATAAGTTATCATTCATTATTTCATCAGAGTTTTTACAAAAGAGAGGTCCCAAAATCTAGAAACATAAGGTTTGAATGATAACAATTTAGCCATCTTCAAGTCTGTGCCACTCCGTGCCATAAGTTGCTCAATTTCCTGAGATAAACATGCTAAAAAGGTCAACACAATGGTTGAGTGAAATTCATAGGTTTATGATAAACAGTTGAATACAAGTCATAGTGGGTTACGTTGTTATACACCCATAAGTGTAATAATTGCAATGAGTACAATTATTATAGAAAACAGTGTTATTGCCCTAAGCTCATGATATCAATACGTTAACATGGAAATCACCGTAGTGACATTGGTTGAGGAACAAATGTCCTCGTGGAAAGGTAACTTGCCAAAGTTACCCATTATAATCAAATATAGTGCTATTGGTACCAGAAAGTATAGGCACACCAACGGGAGTCGTCACACCCCGATAGATCTATCCATAATATTCGCGTTCACTCGCAAGTGACTAATGGTTCATGATTAAGAAATATTGGCAGTAAAGGTGACTTAGGCAATAATAAATTAGGATAGCATAAAGTTGGAAAAACACTTGCATTCATGGTTTAAGCATGTATCCCCCTCGCGGGTTTATAAAGTATTCAAAAGATTTAAAATGCGAGGCTATGAACTCACCTTAACAGGGAAAATCTGATTGATGGCAAAAGTATATCAAGTGAAAGTAACTGCCTCGTCACGCAACCTGGGTAATATGTCACGTCTTAGTGTGATTGCTTATGTTTTAAAAACTTTATAAAGTTTAACATACATCTTACTTTGATTTATTAATTTATGGAAATATTGTATCACTGTTCGGGGCTATCATAATTCAGATGTCATGTAGTAAACGTTTGAGGAGTTAGGGCACTTTAAATCGTAAACCTAGCAAACTTGTCAAAATAGATACTCAAATGGAACCCCTCACATGAAAGTACCTAGTAACGTTATATGATGAGATTTTAAGTTTCTTCAAAAGCTAGTCAATGATAAATTACGTTAATTATATAACGTAATTGTTTTATAATGCGTCGATCGATGATTAATAATGATAAATGTGTCGGGTTTTAATAAAATCAAGTTTTATAATATTAATATATATTTTTATAACTAATATAAAAATATTTCATTTTATACCTTTAAGAATGCAAAAATGGCAATATATACCCTTGGTTTATAAACTTTTACAAGTTTAGTCCTTTATATAAAAAGTATATATAATTTAAACCTTTAACTTTAGAACTTGGCAAAACAACCCCTTGTAGTTATAACTTTAGGAAAATTACATTTTCAGCCCCTCTAGTTATAAATTTCAGAAAGTTACGATATATACCCCTATGCATGAAAATATTTGCAAATCAAGTCCAAAATCCATAATATTGATATTTTTCAATATAGAAAGTAATTTGCAGGTTATAGCTTATTATAATAAGCCAAAATAAGTTAGAATGAATAAGTTTTACGAGCTTGAACTTATGAAAAGAGCTTATGAGCTCGAAAATACCAAAATGGGTTCGTTTGGTTTAGGAAAACCAAACCATATGGTTTTGTGGTTCAAGGGCTTAAACAAAAGTTTACACATGATCTTATAGAGCTTATGGAAGACTTAAAACAGAATGTGAGCTTATTGAACAAGAAATTGAGCTTACTTGAGCTTAAACGGGTCGAAATGAGGGTTTTGGGTTCGTACGCCTAGGAAATGACTTCAATGGTTTCCTTCTCTTGTTTTCTTGGCTTCTAAGGGCTGGGTACTTCTTCCTTGGCTTCCTTACTTCTGCTAGAACTTGGTTTGAACTTAGATTTAAGGTGGAAAAGAGTTGTGAGGATGAAATGAAAGTGTATGTGTGTGTTCGGCTTATATAGGGCTCAAATGACTTAGGGGCCAAGTTTTCTTGGAGTAGGCACCAAGATTACTTGGTGTGGTGGCCAAGGGCTGTCATGGTGACTAATAGAAAGCTAGGGTGAGGTGTAGGGAGGTGGTGATGGTTCAAAAATCAAAGATGGTGACAAGTAGCTTACTTAGTGTGCAACTTGTGGTAGTAGCTTACAAGGAGGTGATGGAGGTGCTTGTAAGGTGCTGGAGTGATGGTGATGTGGTGGTGAGGTCATGGTGATGAAGGTGGTGGTGAGTCATGGAGGAGCTTGAGGTGTTTATTTAGTTTATACATGGTTGTTTTTGGACAGCCAACATCAGTCCTGGTAATTTGGTTGGTGGAGCGAAACCATTTACAAACCGTAATTGATCCAACCTCAAAACTAATGAGCCATGGTTAGATATTTTTGTGTCCCTATACAACTTTTAGTTTTACATATTCAGGGGTTACTATACAAAAATCTAGAGATAACAACCATTTACTACAGGTGTGCAGAATTTGCGCACCTTTGCCATTTCGGCTATAACTAATTCATCCGACGTCGAATCGGGGTGATTCAATCGGAAAAATGATCACAAGACATAGGGCTACAACCTAGTGTTTTTACTTAATACCCAGAACCTACTGATTTTGCCCAGATCTTATGTTTTATTAACGGATCAGATTCTGAAAACTATGAACTAGTTTAAGGTGTAATGGGTTTGCTATGGTTTTATGATTTTGGTTTAGGGTTAGATGAATTAGGGTTTTAGGATTAGGGTTTAGAATGATTTAGGGATTAGTTTTAGGGTTTAGGAGTTGTGCATTGGGTGTTTGTACCTTGTGTTAAAGTGGTGGTAAGATATAAACATGATTTAGGAGGTAAAATGACCTAATTGTATTTCATGCACAATTAACTTGTACATTGAGCTTTAGAAGGTTGTACTAGGGTTTAGGAGGGAAAAGATATTCAAAAGTTTGGCATTGTAACTTGTACACATGCTTTGAACATTTGTACACTTGTTTTGACATGTAATTAGGGTTTTTGGAATAAACGTTAACGTATAATGCTTGTTTTGGAATAACGTTGTAAATGGTACGTTAAATGGATAATGTACTTGGTAAAAATGATATTAAGATATAGACTTGACATATTAGGATGTTTACATGATATAAACATAGACATAGATGGCATTGGTGGAGGTTGCGTGAGCTCGTTTACTTTAGTTATGTAAACTATGTTACATAATGGAATAAAGCAAAAAATTTCCCTGTAAAAAGGTAGTATATACTTTAATAGATGGATAGTACATTGCATCTAATTTAATAGATGGATATTTACATTGATGAAAATTATGGGTTGTTATACACAATTAGGAAGAATATGACTTAAAGGACTAAAGTTGTTAAGTGGTAAATAATCTATATAAGTTAATGTGGCCAAATATGAAGGAAAGAGACTTGAGTGACCTATTGTGTCAATAAGCCAAACTTGTGCCAACTATCTAGATATTTCCCATGCTTCTAAAAAGTTCTGGTATTCTTGTGTGTGTGTGGGAAGTGTCGAGCCAAGAAGAAAAGGAGGGAAATAGGTGAAATTTGATGATCAATTGATGAAGAGTTTAAGGTTCCAATTCAAGGGCTAAGTTTATAGCAATAATCTACTACACAAGTAAGTAACCTTAATTGAGTTAATTAAAGAATTATGAATTAGGGTTTATACACCCAAATTGGGGTTATGGGTAATTATGTTTCTAAAGCAATAATTAAAGTGTTTGTGATATTGGGTTTAAGGTCAATTCATGATTTTAGTGAATTTGGTAATTGAAGGTTTCATCATATGATCAAAGTATGATCATATGATGTTAAGTAATGATGAAGGGTGTGTGAATGGGTTATATAAGCCCTTACTATTTATTGTTTAGTGATAATGAATGGTTAATGGTTATGGTTTAGGAAGCAAGGATGATGATGGCCTTATTGATAATTAGCTTGGAATGAGGTAAGTAACTTGGATTATAACATGTGTTATATATATGTTTTATCACGTTTATGTTGTGATTGAATGTATTAAAAGCAATGAACCTTGATTTAGAATGGACATAAGTTAGAGATTTGGTTATTAGATATATGAGTGTTAGTCTAATGGAATTAGACTAACTAAGGTATGTATTTTGATTTGTATTAAAGATGTATGATTAGTATGAATCATTGTTATGCTATGGTTAGGATGTATGCGAAAGTTCTTATTGTGCTAATGAAGCGAGACAAGTTTGGATAGACCATTGTCATGTGGACTAAGTTCGGATGTTATGTTGATAATGTGATGATGTGTATATGATTATATGTTATATGTCGGGTTAAATTGTGATGTAAATGGAAGTAAATGGAAGTTTCAATGGCTTAAGAAATGAGAGAAATGAGAGTTTTGTATCAAACCTTAAGTAGATGCCTAGAATGAAGTGTGCGTCTTAAGTTAAGAAGATAATCGGGTAGATAATTCCTGAAATTAAAAAAGAAAATTGCTTAAGAAATGATAGAGTTGGAATTGTTGGTGCCTTTTAGATGGTACTTGTTAGAAGCTGGTAAGGAAGTACCGGCTTTTGAGATAAGTGATTCTATGTGAATTAATAATATCTAGACTATAATGTGAGATTGACCGATAAATGACTTTAGGTCATTTTAGTGCATTGGTTAATGGCATGGAAGTGACATTGAAGTTTGACTTATATAAAGTCAAGATAGTAAATTTTCCAAATGACAAGTCGTCGATGTTGGAAAATTTAGATAAGTTTATGAAGGGGCGTATTATTTTTAGTATAATTTTTGAGTAAAATGTAGAATTTCCATAATGTGACGTGTTACTAATGACTCGGTGTCATTAGGGGTAGTTGAAATTATGTGTTTAAGTTAAGTTGTTAGTTGAATAACTAAGACTTAATTGATTTTGCGATCAACAAATTAGTCTTGTGTTTAGGTTTGATTGTTAGAAATTGACATCATGGCTATGATGTGGACTTAGGATGTAGAAAGGTAGGTGAATATTATAAGAGTTTAACAAAGAGATTTCAAGGACGAAATCTAAATAAGGGGGTAGATTTGTAACACCCCAAAACCAGTTTTTAGGTATTTTATTATGATCATGCCATATAATGAGTTTGACTACGACTATATAAGTTTGAAGGCTTTTCGTAATTAGTTAGTCAAACCCGGTAGTGAAACTATAAGTCTAAATATTATGTAAATGGTTTTAGAAAATATAATGTGTCACAACTAGGAAGAATATGACTTAAAAGACTAAAGTTGTTAAATGGTAAATAATCTATATAAGTTAATATGGCCAAATATGAAGAAAAGAGACTTGAGGGACCTATTGTGTTAATAAGCCAAACTTATACCAACTATCTAGATATTTCCCAAGCTTCTAAAAAGTTCTGGTATTCTTATGTGTGTGTGGGAAGTGTTGAGCCATCAAGAAAAGAGGGGAAAGAGGTAAAACTTGATGATCAATTTATGAAGAGTTTAAGGTTCCAATTCAAGGGCTAAGTTCATAGCAATAATCTCCTACATAACTAAGTAACCTTAATTGAGTTAATTAAACAATTATGAGTTAGGGTTTATATACCCAAATTGGGGTTATAGGTAATTAGGTTTCTAAAGCAATAATTAAAGTGTTTGTGATATTGGGTTTAAGGTCAATTCATGATTTTAGTGAAATTGATAATTGAAGGTTTCATCATATGATCAAAGTATGATCATATGATGTTAAGTAATGATGAAGGGTGAGAATAAGTCATATAATCCCTTACTATCTATTGTTTTGTGATAATGAATGGTTAATGGTTATGGTTTAGGAAGCAAGGATGATGATGGCCTTATTGAAAATTAGCTTGGAATAAGGTAAGTAACTTGGATTATAACATGTGTTATATATATGTTTTATCATGTTTTTATTGTGATTGAATATATCAAGAGCATAGGAACCTTGATTTAGAATGGGCATAAGCTAGAGATTTTGTGATTAGATATATGAGTGTTAGTCTAATGGCATTAGACTAGCTAAGGTATGTATTTTGATTTGTATTAAAGATGTATAATTAGTATGAATCATTGTTATGCTATGGTTAAGATGTATGCGAAAGTTATTATTGTACTAATGAAGCGAGGAAAGTTTGGATAAACTATTGTCATGTGGACTAAGTTCAGATGTTATGTTGATAATGTGATGATGTATATATGATTATATGTTATATGTCGGGGTACTTACTAAGCGTAAGCTTACCCCTTTAGTTGTTGAATGCTTTTGTAGGTAACACGGATCATGTAATCTTCGATATAAAGACTTGTGGATACTATGTGGAAGAAATGAAAGTATGTTGAAGTATGAGCTTAGTATAGATACCGAGCTCGAAACGATTTTGAACCCCCAAAGTAACGTGAAATGGTTTGTAAATGTTAGTGTCAAGTGTCAAAGTCTTTTGTTATGGTCTTGTATATGAAGGAATGCAAATGGATTAATAATGTATGCAAACGGGTCAAAACGAGGTGTTTGGTAAACCCGTAAGTTTATATGTTTTGGGTCATTTAGACCACAAACAAGTATGGATATGATGTATTATGTAGTTTTAATGAATTCTGGAGATTTTTATGAAATATCAAGTTCGGAAAGTTAGTTTTTTGTAATAAAGTGTCCAAAAAATAAGTTTTTAGTTGTGTGTGTCCAGGAGTAAGGGAGGCCGCCCGGCTAATCTTCTTAGCGCGCCGGCTGGCCTCCAGCCGCCCGGACTGGCAATCTCACGCCGCCTGCTGGCTAAGGCGTGCATTTTCTGAATTTTGTTTTGCCGTAAAATCTAGAACCGTATGGAGTTTAGAAGGAGTTCCTTATATCGTTGGAAAGCTTATGGAATCTACTTTATGATAATGAAACTTTCAAAGGGTTCTAATTTAATTTATTGTTAAAAAGTATATTTAAGGAATGACACAAGGTCACTCCCGGCATATCGTTTCCGGCAACGATTTAAATTCTTGGTCAAATTTAAAGTCCGAAAAAAAAGGGCGTTTCAACTCGGTATTTAGAGTTTTTGGTCTAAGTGAAGTAAGGTTTCCATGATAGGTTACCTAAACTTAACCACTCATAAGATGCTAGGCCTTGAGTGTAAGTACCGAAGAATGTGAATGCCTTAGTTATAAGGTAGTTAGTACTTGAGGCCTTGATTATGATAATGCTTAGACATAGAATGATTATGCAATGTTATATATCTATTTTACCATAGACTCTATGATTATAATTACGGGTAAGAATGTAAAGCATTTATTGAAGAAGTGTTTAGTGCGGAAATATATGATTATGTGATGTAAGGTCTATGGTAGGTTATATATATGTCTGATGCATGATGTCTATGATGGTATGATTTTTATAAAGTATTTAAGCTTAATAAAATGCATAGGATTGCATTTTAGAAAAGACGTAATGAAAATATATGAATAGGAGGCAAGTGAATGTGTTAAAGCTTGTATTATGGAGAGTTGCTTAAGCTAAAATTTCTTATGTATTGAAATTAGATGCTTATATGCATTCTAATTAGATGAATGTTGAGGTATGTTACTTGTCTAGAGAATATGATAATTATAATGCGATATCAAGGTATTAATAAGTGTGATATGTTTATGATTGATAATAAGGCAATAAAATGTGGAAAATGGAAGTGTGATGAAATTACGTAAGGCAATATAATATGGTAATAGAAAGGTACATGATTAGAAAAGTACATGGATGATGATTCGGTATAGAATGACAAGGTAAAGTATCTTGGATCTAATGCTCTAGTTCTTGAATCTTTCGAGATGTCATAGTTTGCCTTTATGGCATGGATGTCATAGCTTGCCTTTATGGCATGGATGTCATAGCTTGCCTTTATGGCATGGATGTGATAGCTTGTCTTTATGGCATGGATGTGATAACTTGCCTTTATGGCATGGATATGATAGTTTACCTTTATGACATGGATGTGATAGCTTGCCTTTATGGCATGAGTATTTTTTTAGGTTTTTCTTAAACGTTTTTGTTTGTTATTGTTTAATTTAACTTTCCACACTCTCAAATCATTTTTCTCATTCAAACTCCAATCTCGATGTATGATCTCAGTCCAGCCTCGTTGGGGATAAACGACCCGGGAACATTCTATACTACTTCTCGGTTTTATTGATTTTGTTTTAGACTTTATTCTTACTATATATATTTTATATTTTATTATATATTATATATATTTTAAGGTGTAGTTTAGCACCAATCAATTTTTGGCGCCGTTGCCGGGGAGGCTGTGAAAACGATTATCGTTACGTTTGACAATTTGTGTTTGAAGCTGTGAATATTTTCTTTTATAAAAATATAAAAATACCAAAATATTTTTCATTTTTTTTATTAGTATAATTATCATATAAAAACAAGAAAAAATACCAAAAATATAAAAAACATTGTCCATAAAAAAAGAAAATAAAATTCAACAATTGGTAAAATCCAATATATAATATTCTCAACTGAGGTTTATTATCATAATAAACTTCCGTGTGAACTTGTGGTTCCCAAATCGAACAAAAATTAAAAACTTGCCATTTGTGTCTCTTACGACGTACGGCTCACCTTGAAAAGTTAAACAAACTATAAAGTGGGTATAAGGAGGGTTGTTCCGAGGAACTACGACCCGAAAAGAGAAATAAGCTTCGCGCTATTCCTACTCCTCCGCTCACCTGTGCGTTTATCTTTTTGAGAGCTACCGTGAAGTAAGTAGATTATTTGGTTGAAGTTGTCTTATCTCATTGTCCGTTAAAATCAATTGTGAATATAAATCATTAAAAAAACCAAAAAAAAAATTAGTGTAAATTTTCTATTTTTTATATTTCTATTTTGTGCATGCGCACTCGTTCTCAAGCCCGTAGACGTCGACAACCACAAGTCCGACAAACTTCTGTTGAATCACCAAATCTTGAGAAACCAACTAACAATCAAGAAACTTTCAATCCTCCCATAGTTACGATGGACGATAATCGTACTATGGCTCAATTGCTCGAGACCCACCGAGGGTTACGAGGAGGCAAGAGTTGTTCCATGTGATCAACCGCAAAACATTTTGAGATCAAGCATGGTCTACTTAATCTTGTTCAAAACAGAAATTGTTTGGACAGGATAAGAAGACCTACATGCTCATCCGTTTTTCCAAACAAGATCACATCTTCGATGGAGTTCCCCGATACGTCCGAGTACGTCGGTTAAGCTTATGCTTTTCCCATTTTCCCTCGAGGGAGCAGCCCGGATTTGGCTTGACAAAGAACCCCCTCGATCGATTCTTACATGGGATGATCTTGTGTCGAAATTCATTAACAAATTCTTTCCTCCTTCTAAAACGACAAATCTTAGAAATGAAATCACGAGATTTCAGCAAAGATTTGACGAATCATTTTATGAAGATGGGACCGGTTCAATGGATTTCTTAGGGCATGCCCGCATCATGGGTTTTCGGAATTGCATCAACTCGATACATTCTATAATGCCTTGAACTCAAATGATCAAGATTCATTGAATTCCGCCGCAGGTGGTAACTTTTTGGATAAAATGCCCCGAGAATGTCTAAAAATCATCGAGAGCAAATCCAAAGTTCGTAATTCACGAAGCAAACCCGTTGTTGCTAAAGTGAGTACAAGCACTTCCACCTCCGGAATCTCTCCCGATGTCTTCGAACTCAAAGATATGGTCAAAGCATTGCTCCGTTGATAAAGAAAGATTACAATCCAAGTCTCGTCGCTCACCAAACTCCCGGTCATAAAAAGCGGTCGAGGAAAGTTGTGGGACATGCGGTTGAAGCTCATTCATATCAAGTGGTCGCCACCGATGGCTATGGTTTATCATGACAACATTCAAGCTTACGTCTCTCAAGCCGTGCGCTAATTTCAATAAAGGGAAGTACCTCAGTGCTAGTATTAGATGATAGATTATTTGATTGGCTACCTTTCAATATTAGTTGATATATTTTTGGATAATTTGTTAGTCAACATGTATTTTAGGATGATTAGATAATCATGAGTATGATGATTGGATAATCATTATTTGTACATTCATCATTCTTAGTTGTAGTCTAGTTGTCATTGGGCTCAAGCCTTTGCATTTGTATTTATAAATAGTGATGAAATAATATATCATAACCTACGGGGTTTTCATTGTCTTTCAGTTCAAGGGTTGTGCTCATAGTGTTTCATTTTCGGATACTTGTATTTCGCTTCATCGACCAGTCTTGATGTTAATCTTTTGCTCGGGCCGTCTAAAAATTTCTAAGTTATCGTGTATCGTGGGAGGAGTATAATCAATCAGCTAAGACCATATCAACTGTAGCATTTAAAATACTTGCTATACGTTAAAACCTAAATACTAGTAGCCAGGTATATTGGTATGATGGTTGATGCATCCACTGAAAGATATAAAACATCGTGATTATGTGTCCATCAACCAAAAGATTGTGTTCAAATATCATTAAAGAATTTTGTTCATGTCTTTTCTAGGTAAAATATTGGCCTACCTATGCAAGTCATTATCTTTTTTAGATACAGCGCCCTAACTTACCTAATTAACCAATTTCAATAAATTTTAAAATACATGTTACACTACAAAAGCTAAACATGTGTTATATATTTATCGATACTAGGCGAATATCCGTGCACGCACAGAAAATCCCTAACGGCCGATAAAGGATATACAATTTTGTGGTATTTTTTTCGTGTAACGTTCATAATAGATTGTTTGGGTCAAAATAAAAAAAAAACGATATGCAAAATTGTGATATTAACGATATGCAATAACGGCCGATTAAAAAAAGAGTTATGGTTCGAGTCAAAACAAAAATGTCCAAACATAATATTACTAAGTCAATTCAAGTTGCTTTTTTTTATTTGTGTCATATTTATTAGTGTTTGTCATATTAAAATATAATGGCCTTTATGCAATTATAGCAAAAATAATCACTTATATCACAATAACGTGATTTTGGTTAGTGTCGATTGTCTAGAATATAAGTGACCAAGCTGCTAATCATAGCAGAAAAACCGATATAACCGAAGTAACCGAAAACCGAAACCGAACCGAACCAAAACAACCAAACCGAAATAATAACCGAACCGAATTTTTCAAAGCGAACCGAACCGAACTACTAATTCGTTTGGGCTGGAAAAGGCCCTAAATGGTGTTGAGAATGTTAAAGTTGGGCTAAGCAGCTAAGGTTGATAACTTTGAAGTTGGGCTGGAAAAGGCCCTAAATAGTGGTGTTCATATCCTTGGCTTGTAAGCATGGGCTGAGAAAAGGCTTTAACACACCTACAACTGCAAAATTCGGCTTGTACATATAGATAGATATATAGGGTAGCTAAGTCATGATTACCTGAGTTACTTAACAAGTTGATGCATTTAATTTCCTGATCAAATCACTCTTTCAAAACTCGAAAGGTTAGTAAAAAAATTGATCTAAAAAGTTTGTTTGCTGTTAGATTTGTGTAAGATCATCACTCTTTAGGACATAGATGTATAGATTTGTGTAAGATCATCAAGTATATTAATTATCTTGTTTATCATTGTTAGTTGCATGCTGTCACAATCGTTACTCACCAAATAATATATGTTTTTGATGTTTTTTTTATGAAAGCTTGATTAATAATGATGATCTAACATGCTTAATCACTATCAGTTAACACACGACAAAGATATAAGTTGTTTATGATATATCAACTGTATTACATGTTGTTTATTTTGGTCTACATTATTAAACCGACTATGGATGTTTTGATTTTGATTAGGTAGTTAGAACAAAACCATTGTTCTAAATGTAGGGTGTTTAGTATCACTGATAATAAGTTGAATGATTAATTAAATAAAAATGTTTTGGTTTTAAGGCTTATTTGACTATATGTGTTTTCAAGTGTTAAATCGAATATTGTTTATATTGTAAAAGAATGTTTTAATTAAATTAAGTAATACCTGATTTGTAAAGTTTGTTAAGAATATATTGTTTGGAAGATTCACCCTAAGATGCAACTAAGACATGTTTCGCTGCCACATTTCAAAAAACTTTGAACTTTGCTCTGTTTTTTAAACCGTGGACAAGATAAGATTGAAATAAGCTACAAAAAGCTATTTAGATATGAAATAAGCCACAAATGCCACGAACATACAAGGGAGATAAGCTACAACTCAAATTAGCTAGGTTTAACACTGCTTATTTCTCAGCTGTTTTCAGTGCTTATTTGTCTCGTGCATAATTTAAAGGAGTGTTTGGATACGTCTTATTTGATAACAAGATATCCACTTTCTTTGATAAAATCAAAACAAGCATATAAAGGAAAATATGAAGTTGCTGATTAAGGTTTAAAACAGCTTTTTGTTAAGCTTATTTTTGCTTATTTGTCTCGGCTTAACTGACAAGGGAATGTTTGGATGTGGCTTATTGAATAACAAGTTCAAAACTCTAGTTAACAAAAACATATCTAGTAGTTCAAGGATAGGATAATATACCTTAGTTAGGATTAAAAACTGCTTATTTTCTGCTTTTTATAGCTAATTTGTTTCGGCTTAGCTTTTAAGAGGGTGCTTGGATTTGGCTTATTTTGATAAACACTTTTCAATTTCCTTACTAAACTGTTAGTATCTTATTGTTGTGTTATACTCGTGGCTTATTTGTTAGTTTTCTAAGGTTGTTACTTAATTTGTAGGAAAATGCCTACATAATTCGTTTTTATGATGACTCGAGCAACATACCCACAATCACAGGTATTAAGTTGAAATTTTAGATATGTATTACTTGTCGTGTTAATGTAAACAATGTTAATAATACATAACATCTGAATACTTATTGCAGCAACTACCAAATGTATTCTTGGAATACTGTTTCAATAGGAATAGGCATGTTTACTTGACGAGTAACACACGTAACCGTTTCAAAGCTAAGTTAGTTTGTCCAAATGGCGGGAATATCAGGATAACATGTCAACGATGAACTGAATTATGCGTAGAGACTTTGTCGACAGCTAAAATGGTGCATTTTATCGAACAGGGGGATGATACGTTTTACGTCACAGGATACGATGAAAATGGATTTAAATGCGGTGGTTACACGTAGTAAGGACACGTCCTTCCAGGATTGTGACTCGGGTTTGGCCTTACGTGGACTATCCTCAGGTATTCATTATTGCCATGATTTAACATATATTCATTATTGCCATGGTTTAACATATATGCATAATGTTAATTGTTTCGTATTGAAAATATGTTTTATTTTAAAATACTTAAATGTGTGTACTTGGAACATATTATACAGATGCTGCTAACTGACTTTTTATCCGATTAGAATGACCCATTAACTATCCGTGCCAATGGAAGAAATTACAATGTACGATTTGCGCTTGTTGAGATAGGTGCTGGAACTGGTGTTTTTAAGTATCAATTAAGAGAAGAGGACTGGGAATCATTAGTCGAGCAAATTGGGTTGGAAGCAGGGATGTTTGTCGTGTTCACTAAACACCGATTTAACAGGTTGGGTTTAATGGCTTTTGACACACACGGTAATCAGACGACAATTACTAATTTTGTTGGCGTGACAAATATAAAAAAAGGTAGCGCGAAATGACGGTTGAAGAATTAGGTATGTTAAATAATTTGCATTGAACGTAAATACAACTTTTTTTGTAAACCTACGCGGATACTGTCTAATGTATATTAAATTCGTGAAATACAATTGCAGCTGATGAAAGGATGAATCACACATGTCTATGGACAGGTCATTCCAAACATTTTGGTGAAAGGAATAATACATTCTATAGGAGGTTTTCATCGACTCTTGATAAACAACGACTTGTAAGTGATTTTTGGAACCAACTAACTCCATGCTGTCTCTTTATTATGACTGGTTTGGTCTTAGTAGCTATTAACCTTTAATAGATACGACGCAATCCAGAGAAACAAATTTTCCTTGTAGATGAATGTAAATTAGAGAAAATCAAAAATTTTATATTTGAAAATATTCAAATATATAATAAAATGAACTTGAGTAAATATCCATGTTTTCATTCTAATTAATAATGTAAATTTATGTTTTGGCAGGCGATAAAAGCTAGTTTTCTCGCTAATCATCCAATGCACCAGCATCGTAAGGTTCTAGTGAAACATCAAGAAATAGAATATGAAATGAAAATGAAGATGGATTACCACAAGGAAAAGCCTGAAAGGACCAACCATGTTGGTATCTATGGTAAGTGGAAACAATTTGGAAGAGAGTGCGGGTTTAAACATGACAAAATGCTAAGGATTCATTACATTGGCACTGCTCGACAATTGGACAGCTATGATGAAGAAGATGAAATTCTGATTTTCCATGTCTGTTGGACAATGTATTCCATGACAAAATGCTAAGGATTCGTAAAACATTGAGGACAATGTTTCATTCTAGTATGGGGGGATCTTCGATTTGATTTTTGCCTGCAGCCGTTGTTATCACGTAATCCTGTTTTTACCACCAAAATTTTAAAAAAATGAAAAAAATTCAAAAATAAAATAAGTGTTTTATCACAATTTTGACTTTCCTGCTGGGTAGAATAAGAATAAATTTTGACTCGATCGAGCGTGTTGAGCTCTAGCTTGTTCCTTAACCCTGCTATGGATATCCCGGACCTCCAAACATTCCCTAAGGACAACTGAATTCAGGGAATTGGGTCAAGCTTAGTGACCCTAAACAAGCGCTTCGTGGGAGGCACCCCATGCTTATCCTAGTTTATCAGTAGTAGTAGTATGCTAGTTTATGAATAAGTGTTTAGTTGTTGTGAGGAGGCTTGCCTCTTTCCTTTTCCATGTGTTGTGTTTTGTGCTGTATTGTCCAGGATGTCCCGGATTTTTGAAGTCTCTCGTGCTATTTGTCCTTCGATCACAAGAGCTTCACAATCCTCAGCTTCATTTGGGAATCCCGATATCCTAATCTTATCGACTAACATTTATCTTTAAGCATACTTCATAAACGGCTTAGGATTTACGTAGAAACCATTCGTAAAACATTGAGACCAATGTTTCATTCTAGTATGGGGGGGATCTTCGATTTGATTGTGCTTGCAGCCGTTGTTATGTTATCACGTAATCCCGTTTTTACCACCAAAATTTCAAAAAAATGGAAAAATTTAAAAAAAATTCAAAAATAAAATAAGTGTTTTGTCACAATTTTGACTTTCCTGCTGGGTAGAATAAGAGTAAATTTTGACTCGATCGAGCGTGTTGAGCTCTAGCTTGTTCCTTAACTTTTAGACTAAGCATTCACGAATCCGCGAAGAACGAAAAATGATAGTGTTAAGTATGAGTTGGATGCTAAACAAGGATTATTTGGAAATCTTAAAAGCTCATATGTGTAATTTGTCACTTTTTCTCCCATAAGATTCTAACCTGATTAATATACGTGCTACTTTTGGAAATTAAACTTAAATCAATAATTTTTATGTAGTATATAGCAAAAACTTTAGACTTAGTTCAAATTTATACTTGAATTTTTCAAAAAGACGTTTTCCCAAAAAAAAAAATGAAATGATGATGAAAAATGCAAAAATATAATAAACTGTGGGTTGATAAAAGTTTGCTGTATCTTGCCGGCTCACAACCGATGTTACAGCCTTCTAAAGAAAACCCCATGTAAGGAATAATTATCGAGACTAATAAAAGTTTGCTGCATCTTGCCGGCTCACAACCGATGTTGCAGCCTTCTAAAAGGTCAAGGGTTACAAACTGCTTAAATAGTTAATATTAAGTGTGAATAAATAGATATCTTTTTGTTAAATTTAAATATGCTTTTGAACTTTGGCTATTCTATTTTATAAGATATCTGTGCATACGGGAAAACCTTGACGAGTTTTTGACACTAAAGGTCCGTGAATAACGGATACTAGTCTCTGTGGGGTGTCAAAAGCATGGTAAATTAACCGCAAGGGTTGGGATGTGCCGACGTCGAAAGTCGCTATACATGGATGATCTCGCCTTTAAAACTCATTTATTCTCGGGTGGAACGTGAAACATAGAATGTTGCAACATTGATCCATGGCTTGAAATTCAAAATACACATACACACTAAGGATATTAATTGTCTGAGGAGTGAAAAGTTTACAAGTTGGCAAATATGGAGTAGTGTTAAGCATCTTACTCATAATTAACGGTTCGATTTCGTTTAAGCTTGGGTTGGAAAAGTGAATAGTCTAGGGAACGAGAATTTATCCTTTTTGGGGATTTCGGAATCGAAATGCATTTGTTATATGATCCTCTTTTTAAAGTTATTAATAAAAGAAAGTTCAAAACATTCTTGTTAAGTTGATTAATGAAAAATGAAAAAATACAAAAAAGAAAGTGTAGAATTAGAAATGGTGTACATATAAAAAATTGTTAAAAACGGGATTTTCAAAATCTTTTGAGTCTTTAACTTCCCTCGATCGAACACTTAGCTACTTTTCCAAGTAAATTAGTCGAGGTGTTTGAGATTCTTTGTTTACTAAATGCTTACTTCATAGCATTGCGTGAGGACACGGCAATACCTTAGTATGGGGGATTTTGGTATGTGTTTAATTACACATACCTTTTACCTTTAAAAACAAGCTAAAATAACCAAAAACGGACTTAAAATGCCAAAAATATGCTTGTTTTGCTAATTGTGTTGTGCAGGAACGGATATCTAAGAAAAGGACGAAAAACGAAGCCAAAACGACAAAACCAGACACGGAATGGAAAAGCGTGGAAAAGACACAGTCAAGTCAAAGCCCAAGTATCAAAAAGTCAACCCAAGTCAACCCCGACAAATCCAGAAGTCAACAAGTGAAGAAAAATAAGTTTAGGGACTTAAATTGCCAAATCCTAAACTTATTTAAAGAGGAAGAAAAGAAGAAAATAAAGAGAAGGGTTAAGTCTGCCAAATAGCCAAAGTTATACACCACAAGGACTTGTGGTGTAATAACTTATATAACCCTTGGGGAGTGAACCTGCCAACACCCCAAACTTCCATAACCCACAAGGACGTGTACTGCAAACACCCTTACCACCTTGGAGGACCAAACTTGCCAAACCCCCAAACCCTCATCCCAAATTCGAATCACTGTATATCTTCTCCACTATTTCCCGCCAACTCCATAACCCCACCTCTGTCACCTCGTTGACCTCCCACAATACTCCAAAAACTTCACAATCCTTAACCCCACCCCCCACATGGCCTATGCCATGTTGGCAATCCAAATCCCCTCAAAATCATCAAGGGTTGATATAGTTCGACTTGGGCACCAAGGTGAATGAAGGGCCAAGATTTGTCTTTGTTTACACTCTCACAACAAACACAATTCATTTGTGTGTCTACAAAGAAACACACCAGGAAGAAGACAAGAAGACCAAGTGCAAACCCTAGCTCGTTTTTTCCTATTTAAGCAATGTAAGCCATTGTGGCAAAAGTGTGTTAGTTTTTAGAAGAGTTAGTTTATTTTAAGTGTAAAATTTCTTTAAGTTCAGTTTTTTAAAACTTCAATGTACTTGTACTCCTTTTTTCTAAAAATTCAGTTTGTTTTTCATATATTGTTCTAAGTTTTTGTACTTCTCTACACTCATATAAGCTCTCAATATAAGCCATTTGCAATCTGTTTTTAAAAATTTAAGGAAAATTAAAAGAAAGGAGAGAACGGCGTTTACTGTTGGATAAAGTGTGGCATGACAATGAGAATATTGGATGGTCTTTGGGTTGCTTGTTGAGTTATTTATAAGCCTAGGGTAGAATTAGAGATTATTTTGGTTGTATTTAACTCTTGTTTTGAGCAAAGGTTCAGGTATGCTCTTATAATTTAATTTTTAGCTTAATTTAACATGGTTTGCTTATTTGCATATTTTTAAAAGTGCTTATCTCTCTTTGTCCTTTGCTTTTTAGTGCTTATTATTACCTGTTTGCTAGTTATCTTCAAGAAGTTATAGCTTAATTCAGCTTTTATAAGTTTAAAAATCATTTTCAAAATATAAAGGGGTGTTTGGGTTAAGTATGAAAACGGGTCAAAACAGCAAGGTCATGGGTTGGTGTCAAGTTGGTTAACTTTAGCTTAAGTATTAAGCTTATTTGAGTCTGTTTTCAAAAGGTTTTTAAGTTTAAAAATGTTTTTCAAGGTTTTCTAAGTCACCAATTAAAACTGTGGTTTTAAAAAAGAGATACAATGGCTTATTTGGTTAAGCCATTGTAAACTTGAGTTGTGGTTTAAAAAGTGTGTCATTTGTGTGTTGAAACAAGATGTCAAAGTCACTTTGAGTCATTTTGGACTTTTTGATGTCTAAACTGCCAAGTTTTACGTGTAATTTTATAAAAAGCAAAAAAGCCCTTTTTCTGAAATTAATTCAGCATGTTTTCTTTGTTCTTAGAGGCTTAAAATTTAAGCATAAGCTCACTTTAAGCCATTCTTAATCTGTTTTAACCTAGCTTTTTATTTTAAGCTTATTTGACAGCTTATTTTAAGCTGTCAAATAAGCTCCTTTGTTTAGTTCATTTTCCCCTGGTGCTAAGGGGTTATTTTTAAGCCATCTTATATAGCTCTTTAGTAAACCTAAGTCCTAGCTTTTGGCTTATCTTAAGAGCCAATAAGCTCTTTGATAAGCTTCCTTAGTTCGACTTAAAGGGCCCTTTTGCCCATTGCTTAATTAAGCCACATTTTTGCCTTAAAAACACCCTAGCAGTACTAACTATTAAGTTAGTACTGCTGAGGGTATTAAGCCACTTCTAGCTTATTGGGCTTATCTCCTTTACCTATTTTTGTTCCTAGTTATTCATATCAATTGAATGATAAGCTGTGTGTGCTTATTTCCTTATTTTCTTAGCTTATTTTGTGTAAATAGCCAAATAGACTTAGCCACTTAAGCCTAAAAGCTTATTTAGTCCTTCTGTCTAGTTTTAAGCCTTTCTTTTCAGCTTATTTAGTTATACATTTTAGCTTTTTAGTGCTTATTTAAGATAGGTTAGATAATGCTTTTAGCTTTTTAGTTCAAGCTTTAGCTTAATAGTCTAAAAGCCCAAAAAGCCATAAGCCATTTTTGCCTCTTAAGCTTGTTTAAGCTTACTGTCCCAATTTAAGCCCTTTTACAGCTTATTTAGTTATTACATTTTAGTTCTTAGTGCTTATTCAGGTTAGTTTAGGAACCCCTTTAAGCTTATTTTCTTTAACTCTAGCTTATTAGTCTAAAAGCCCAAAAAGCCATAAGCACTTTTGCCTTTAAGCTTACTTAAGCTTCTGTCCATTTTAAAAGCCCGTTTTCAGCTTATTTATAAGCTTTTACAAAAAGTTGTAGTTTTAAAAATTGTTAAGCTCAAGGAGCTTAACAAGTTTGGTTCAAAAAGTTTTTCATAAAAAAAAAGAGAGGAGACAAGGGGTGACCCGGGTGAGCAAGACTCGAACCCGGGCCTCTACCCTCGATACACCTCCCTTTTATACACCACACTTACCGCTGCGCCCTTGGGACTTTTTCATTAAAGTCCCAAGTGGTTAGCTATTTAAGGGTGTTTTCACCTTTTAAGCTATAAGCTGTTTTCAGCTTATTTTCGGGCTTATTTATAAGCCAAGTTTTAGTTTCTTATTTTTCGTAGGTAGTATATAGTATATAGTATCTAGTATTTTAGGTAAAATTTTCAGAATTTTTAAAAGTCGTTTAGTATTTTTTATAATTTAATTTCGTTATAAGTTTAAAAAATTCATACAAAAATTATCAAAAAAAAATATTTTTCTTTTTTAGAAAATTTTCTTTAGTCATATAGTTTGTAGGAAAAATATAAAAACTTTTGTGAGGTTAATTTTTCATCTTTTTGATTTTTAAAGAACGGGCTCGGGTGCGGTTTTTGTCTTGACTCGTTTTTGGGTCAAACGACCTCCGTTTTCAGTCTAGTCTTTTTCATTCTTCGTTATTAGTCCCCTAGAGTAGTTTAGAAGTAAAAATTTCTTCGTAAGGTTAATTTTGAAGTTTTTAGGTTTTTGACCTTTTGTTCGGGATTCGTGCTCTCGTTTTTTAGCTTAATTTCATAATTTTTAGGTTTTTCTTAAACGTTTTTGTTTGTTATTGTTTAATTTAACTTTCCACACTCTCAAATCCTTTCTCTCATTCAAACTCAAATCTTCCGACTGTATCGATTTTCCAGCACAGCCTCGCTGGGAAGAACGACCCGGGTCCGGTTTTAAACTTTGTGGATAACGAAGTGAGAAACCGATACTTCCGGTTTACTATACTACTATTATTGATATTATCCTCTTATATTTATATTTATATATATTTAGTTATATATTTATATACTTAAAAAAGGACGAATCAGCTAGCCCACAAGTTTATGGATTATGGTAAAGGCTATGGAAAAACCATAACTATTCCATGAGATTACGGCTTATGGTAAAGACAAATTGCAAATCTATATCAGATGGTTGACACTTTACCAAAAAGTGGATGGTACATCAACTCACCAAGTTTCATGTACAAAGAGTTGATATGGTAATCAATCCACCATGGAATTTACCTTTTCTAGGTGCCAAAGGATTGACTAGCCTTGAGCAAACGGCTATAGGTAAAGGCATATCAAATCCGTTCATGGCTATAATTGTTTGCCAAAAACCATATGGTATTCAACTCACCAATGTTTCACGTAATGAGAGTTGAAATGGTTTTTAGTCGACCATGGACATGCACCTTTCTGGTGGCCAAAGGTCTGGCTACTCTAGAGTTAAATTTTCAATGATTCACCTCTCACAGGAGTTAACACACCTGGAAGTGATGAGAATAGACTGAAACTTTATGATTTGATGTACATATAGTCAATGTTGCTGCTTATTCAAGTGTTGCTGAAGAGAAATGACTTGTTGCTGTGAAGTGCTGATTATGATATCTAGAAGATTAGTTGCTGCAAAGATCAGGTGGTGATGATTTCAAGAGTTACTGATAGAAGTTAAGAACTTGTTTATTCAGGAAGATCATCATGTTGCAGTTCAAGAATAATTCCAAAGATAATGCTCACAAAATCCTCAAGAAGCTTATAATGAAGACACTCAAAGAAACTTGAAGATCACAAGTGAAGTTCAAGTTAGGGGAGGATTGTTAGGAATTATTGTAAACAGACTTAAGTCTGGTAGTTATAGAGTTAAGTCTGGTAGACATAGTTAAGTCTGCCAGTACTAAGTTAAGTCTGGCAGTACTATAGTTAGTACTGGCCTTGTCTAGTTAAGTCTGTTTATGTAACAGAATAGTNATATATATATATATATATATATATATATATATATATAGTAAGACCACCCATAAGCTAACATTCCCTCCTACCTAACGTTACCCATATTCTCCCTCGTGTAGATAATGTCGCCAAGGATGATGACACGAAGTGCAGGCTGATCTACTACTACACCACGAGGTGGAGGAACGGGTGGACAAGTTGGTAGAGGAGCTAGGAGAACTAGAGAACCAGTGGGAAGAAACAATGAAACAATTGGTGAACTTGATGGTCAAGAAAATGACCGAGGTGTTAAGGCGAATGTAGGTGTCGGTGGAGTCCCTGACTTCTCCACAATCATTGCTCAACAATTGCATAACCTACTTCCCACCCTCCTAGCCTAAGTAGGCAACCAAGGTAGCAATCATGGGAATGGTAGGATCTTCGCCCAAGTGCTATGTGATGTTTTCTTTGACGGATCTTCACCTAAGTGCTACTTGTGGTCGAAGAATGTCACGACACTTATCTTGAATGCATTTTAGTATTTCTCTATCTTGTATCTTGTGTTGTGATTATCATTCTCCGTCGCATACTGTGTTTCCGCCTTGTCGGGGTGTGACAATCACAGCCAAACAACGTATAATTTATAACACGCATAAAAATCAATACATGTGACCATACCTTATACATAACTTAGACACTTATAACCACAACTTATAGACAAGTTATGATCACAGTTCACACTACAAATTTAGCCCACCTTTTGAGGATACAAAAATTACGACAACAAAGCAACTGAAGGCGTTTAAGGCATTAAAAAATATACATACCAACAGTAAACAAATTTATATGAAAAATTAGAATAGCAAAAGCAACTGAAAACGTTAAAAGGATAACTAAATAAAAAAACCGAGAAACTACAACATGCAACAACTGCATCAAAAATCAGATCTACAAAATCCTAAGAAATTACAATATGCAACAACTTTACCTTAAGAGTTAACATTGAACAGAAACTCTAACATCATCTATAACTACACTTTTGGCCAGAGATCTAAAAGGCGCGAGGCGTGGCCTCAAAGTTACAAAATACACCAAGGCTTCGTCTTTAAACGTGACGTGAGTTAAGGCGTGAAAAGGCGTGGCGAGTTTTTTTGAAGCGTTTATAGAATTTACTAATATTTGAGATTTGGGATTGCGTTTACTAATATTTTGGATTTGGGCTTGAATTACTAATGTTTATCACTCATATAATATAAAATATGATAGATACTTTTTGCCGCCTTAAGTCACGCCTTAAAAACGCATGCTGTCGCGCCTTACACTAAGGCTTGAGGCTTGGCCGTGCCGCCACGCCACGCCTCATGCTATTTATAACCTTAATTTTGGCTAACCATTATGACATG
>BQNB010043500.1:0-37204 GCA_026074375.1 Tanacetum coccineum | reverse complement strand
AACCAATACTATCTAACTTCTTCAAGAACTTTGATTCTAATGGTGGTGATGATTTATTTATCAAAGTGATTTAGATCAAAGGTTCTCAGGCTTTTATCACTAAAAACACCTGTACCAAGGGTTCCAAATGAAATGAGAAGTTTGTATGTGAGTTATATGGAATGGGATGGTTTGAGAGGGTATTTATAGGCTAGTTTGGGTGCAAAGTGCGGTGCACTTAGGAAAAAGTGCGGCGGACTTTGGGTGTTAATGTGATATCATTTAATGGCTTTTACTGGAAGTGCGACACACTTACAAATAAGTGCGGCGGTTTTGAGGAGTTAATGTTGGTGCATTTATTAGACTTTAATTCTTCAGACTTTGGGAAAAAGTGCGACGGTTTTGGCTTCAAAGGAAAGTGCGGCGCACAATGTTATAAGTGTGGTGCACATCTTGCGTTTTAGCTAGAAATGTTTACATTTCTTTGTATTTGCCTCCCAAAGTGTATAAATTCTTGAGCTTTAGAGTCTTGAAGTGAACCTATAAGCAATTTAAGCCATTTAAGTATCAAAAGTTCACGAGAAATGATAAAATATACATAAATAACGCCATAAAAACATGTATAATTTGGGCATTATCACCAGTTCACACATCTCAGTGATTGACTTAACTAATACAATATATGATAGATGATACGTACACGCGAAGCAAGTATTAGGCAAGCGTAGATCCTATCATGCAAACTATATAAAGGTTCCTAGGTTATAGTCTAGGCCAAACCACCTAGTTCTATATAACCAGTGCTCTGATAAAAATTTGTCACACCTTGACAGCGGCAAAAACACCACCTAGTTCTCTATAACCAGTGCTCTGATACCAATCTGTCACACCCCAACAGCGGCGGAAACATAAGATGCGACGGAGAATGAATCATCATAACACATGATACAAAATAAAGAAATCTAAAATGCATTACCAGGGTGTCACAACAATCTCCAATGACAAGTATGAACTTGTGATATTAATGTCGATGAACATATCACATAGTTTCAAATTTATTATAAACCAACTCCCAACATGGGGACATAATGAGTCTAGAATAGTTTAAGAACCTCAACATGAAAACAAGCCTCAAATGCAATCCTTCAACAATGATCCCTCACAGGATTAGCTTAGGTCTCTAAGGCATACTATCTTGAGCTTAACGACCAATTGCATCACCTAAAAATGATACTCAAAAAGGTCAACATAAAGTTGGTGAGCTCGTAGGTTTAGAAGTAAACCCAGTTGTTGTGCCAATGTTTAAGTAGTGGACAATTGTAGAGGGCTGGCCTGAGGTTTTTGATACCTTGGGCAAGATGTTTGAAAAATGCCCCTATCCAAACAAATGGACACACTATTTTTTATTTGACGAACCAAAAATACGTATCAACATAAAAGGAAATGGTGTACTAGTGTTATCACCATGTTATAGGCATCTTCTTCCCCTTATGACGCCATTATGCATGTTATACTTGTACTGAGTTTGGGTGTTATATGGTCTAATCATTCAGTTAATGAGCGTTATAAGTTTTTTAAGTGTAAGTAGATCTTTTTTAGTGTGTTTTAACAATGTTATTAGAGAAAGTATTTATTTGCTTTCATGTTTTATACTCCATCCGTCTCATTTTTATTGTCCACATTTTGTTTTTGGGATGTCCCAATTTAATTGTCTACTACTAAAAATAGATAGGAAAATTTGATCAAGTTTACTATATTATCCATGCTTAAAATTATTATTACAAACTTAAAAAAGACTTTAATTGATTAAATAAGGGTAAAACTATCAATATGTCAAAAAGTAAGAGAGAGACAGTAGTAATAAATGCACTTTTCTTAAGCTATGCATTTTTTGTTAGGAGATAATAATTCTGGGACGAAGGGAGTAACAGTTATTGGGTAAAAGCTGACGTAACGACGCATAAAACATAACATGCATAACTCATACACCAAGCACTCTAACAAACTAAAATGGAGTCAAAACTAAGTTACATTTACCTAATCTTTTATATATTCATAAAACAAGTATATCTTTAACATTCGTATATTAGAAACATACTAGCATGTTACCTAAGCAAGTAGCAACGCAACAGGTTTGGAGACGAATGTCGTTTAGCGATTTATCTTTTTACTTTTTTTTGCCAATATTGTTTAACAATTTTTATAATGAGTGATATTTTCTAAAGACTGTTATGAGTAGCAATAATTATAAAACCCTACAAAAATTAGGATCTCTAAGTCATAATTAATTTTTTAACCCGTGACCCGATCCAGTTGCATCATCCGAACCCATCTTAATTTATATCATCTCTTCCACTCTCTCTCGCTCTTCCATCTCTCTCTTCTCTCTCCTTAATTTCCCACTAACAATGTGACTAAGCTTTCCACTAAGCATGATTTATCGCATGTATGCCACATGTGGTTTACCATGGGTTAATGTGCTTTATCATCTCTTGGGTCTTGCATTTGGTTTTCTTTTAGGGTTTTTATCTGTATTTGACAAGAATTGTTGTTGTTTAAATTGGGTAAGTTGTTAGGGTTTATTGTTTAATATTATTGATGGTTCATGATTTGATGTTTAAGGTTGTTGGTATATGCTTTTAAGGTTGTTAATTTGTTTGTTGCTTTTGTTTTTGTTATAGTTGAGTAGATGCATTAGTGGCTAATTATTGTTGGGATTTGTGTTCTTTTATTGTTGAATATTGTTTTTTGTTAGTGATTGGTTTGGTCTGATTTGATATTGCTTTGGTTATGCTAATTGTTTTTTGTTTAGTTTTGTCTAATTTAGTATTGCTTGGGTTAATACCTGTTATGTGTAGTAGGTTTGAACAAATAAAACTTAAGCTGCCAGTGCTTTTGGTTTTGTAGATTGTTTGTTGATTGCACTGTTTGTTGATAGTTGTTAGAATATGCATTGATAAGTTCATTGTTGTTTTCCATTTGTAAGTTGGTTGTTGGATTCATGTTTTAGTATGTTATGGCGTATAAGTGTTTAGTCTTTGTTGATGATGTAGTGTGTTTTAGGTGTTAATTATTAGGGTATGGTTGGGGTGTTTGTTTCAGGTTATGTAGTGGCCTTATGTGATGATAAGCTTTAATAAGCTGAAATGAAACTTAAGCTGAAAATCACGTAACTCATAGCGGACTATATATGTTGAAACAAATAGGTTTGTGTTTTTGAAAAAATAGTGTTTTAATCGTTTCAGCAAGCGTTGCAATGCTTTTGGTTTTCTAGATTTTTTAGTCTCTTTTCGTATATTTTTTTGTTATCTATTTGTTTTGTTCCACATGGCTTCTAACTGTTTTCCGGTTTCCTTAGTCTACTATTTTTTAGAACTACTTTTGTTGTTTCAAAAATGTTTGCCTTTTAAGTTGTTATTTGGTGTGTTGGTCATTAGCGGTTGCATCTATTTATTTGAATATGAGACGAAAGCATGGAAACGAATTTACAAATGGTGGTTTCAATGAATTTAAAAAGAAAATGGGGAATATTTTGAATCGTGTTGAAACTTTTACGACATTTGATGCTCTTGATAATGTATCGAGTGGTTACGGCCCTAGGTGTGATGTTCCATCTGTTGGTACTCCTTTCGCAAGTTGTTATAAACGGATCACTGGATTATATCTTGATGTTTTCCAAAAGTGTTCTGAGTTTTGTGGTGTTAAATCACAACGAGAGTGCAGTACAACTTTTAGAGGTATTTTTTGCTAATATCTTTGATTTTTAGTTATTGTTCGCTTGGTTGTTTACGGTTGTGTTTGTTGGTTTGTTTTCCAGTGATTAACCATACTGAGGACGCTCAGTTATATTTGGACGTGTATCATAAGTATTCTCGGGTATCTGGGAAGGTTCTATGTGTGCAGCAGGGCACGAGTTTGAGAGGTAATTATTTTCAATTTTTTTTGCTTGGTTTGGCCGTTCTTTAAACTTTAGCGTTAACTTACCACTGTGCTTTGGAATTTTCATTTTTCAGGTTCATCGGCTTTTGTTGGTGGCGTAGGAAACAGTTTGGACAAGCGTAAATTGCAACCAAGTGGTCATTCTGACGTTTTTGAAGCTTACTTAGCCCTATGTTTAAGTGGTGCGGGTTCACGGCGTTCAAGAAGTCTATCTCAGATTACGCCTGTTTTTAACTCTATCTTGGTTCATATGAACTGTAAGTAATAGATTTGTTACTTCTTCCATGGTTTTATATGAGTTATCTCTCTTTTGGGGCTCGCTGAGTTAACAAGTTACCGTGCTTTTTTTTTGGCAGTCACTTCTGTATGTGTCCCTTCTGCTTCATTACCTAGTAGAATTTTCCATGCAAATCCTAATGCTGTGATGATAACTGGTCAGTTAGATCGTGGTTCTTGATTCCATCTTTTTGTATAAGTGTTGGTTTTTTTTTGGAAAACCGTCTTAATTTTTTTACCGGTTTCTTTTTTTTAGTTGATTCTCAAAATAGTTATCCTGTTTCTCGAGATGGTGGAAATACACAAGAAATTTGTCAACTCATGTCTACAATAGGTAAATGAAATATCGATTATTGGTTACATGTAGGGATGAGCAAGGTACCGGTCCCGTACCGAATTTGTGGTCCCGATTTTTTCCCAAGCATAAATTAGTGGTACCGGTACCATACCGAACGGGATTCGGATACCGGTATCGGTACCAGGAAATCGGGTTTTTCCCATTTTTTTTGGGGAATTTCCCGATTTGGTACCGGTCCCGTACCGAATTAGTGGTCCCAATTTTTTTTCCACCTTATTTCGTAGTCCCGGTACCGTACTGTATACTGGGAATCAGTACGGTTCCGGTTTCAGGATTCGGGTCGAAATGCTCATCCCTAGTTACATGGTTTTGCCTGTGTTTCTTTTTTTTACCTCTTCTGAGTTAAGTTTTCTACTGTCTTTTTTTTTCTTTTTTTAACATAGGTGTGATTAATGATGGCTCTTCTGCTTCACTCCAGGGTAGACATGTGCAAGTACGTCCCCGACTGAATTCAGCGATTGGTGTGCGAAGTACTTCTAGGAGAATCGGTCGTCGTGTTCTGACAAGTGGTAGCACAGTTGATACCAACTCCATTGTGAGTGCATGTAAATCTTTTTTTTACATGTTATAATGTTTGTGTGGTATAGAGATAAATACTTATTGTGAATATTATGTGTCTTAAATTTATTTTGAAGTGTACGTTTACATGGTTTTTGTAGGGACCTCATATATGTATAGTGATTTGGGAGACTGTGATCGGCGCTGCCGTTATTGTGGGGCTTCTTTTGGGTATGTTGAACTTTTAAAAGGGCATTCACACAATTAGACTCCTAAATATCATCTATGCTGTGGAGGTGGTAGAATTCATATGTTGTCACCGCGTGAACCACCTGAGTACATCAAAAGTCTGTTTGAAAACAAGCATTTTTTGGAAATATCCGTGCTTAATAATCAAAAATGTTCGCAATGACATCTTTTGAGGCTAAGATTGACGTGTTTATTAACGCTGGGCTAGGGCCGTATGTGTTTAAAGTCTCTGGTCAGATCTATCATTGGATAGTGCCATTATGTCCACCTGTAGGAGAGTCGCCCAGTTTTCTATAGCTATACATTTATGACACTGACAATGAGGTTCAGAATAGGATGCATCATTTTGGAGGAATAGATAACAGTGAGTTAGAGCCTGGGATAGTTGAAGGTCTTATTAATTTTTTAGATGCACATAATGAGTTGGTGCAGCTTTTTTGAACATCAGATAAATGCAGAGAACTAGACATTCCAGAGTTTAAAATACGACTTTACAACACTGAAGGTGCTAGGGGTTACGAGCTTCCAACATCAAATACTCTTGGTGCAATGGTTTTTGAAAATGGTATTTCAGACAACGCAGACTTTGATGTCATTATTCAACATAGAGATGGCCCGCCACAAAGGGTGAACAAACTGCGCCCTTCATATATGTCACTCCAGTTTCCACTTCTTTTCATCTATGGTCAACCAGGGTATCACACAGAGCCAACGCTAAAATCAGCTAATGGTGTTGGTAGGGGAAAAAGGGTCACGATGCTTGCTTACTACAGATACGAGCTTCATTTTAGATTGCAGCTATACGATCTTCTTTTTAGAGGAGGTACTCTGTTCCAACAATACGTTGTTGGTGTGTTCTGTGCTGTTGAACATAATCGGCTGGACTACATAAGAAAAAACAAAATGATATTTGAAGTGACTACTTATTGGGGTTGTGTGATGCAATTTCTTGAGGAGAGCGAGATGGTTATGAAGTTGGAGGAAGAATTATCCTTCCTATGTCTTTTACAGGCGGTTCGCGATACATGTATGCTCATTATTTAGATGCTCTTGCTATTTGCCAGAAGTTAAGAAATCCACAGTTTTTCATCACATTCACATGTAATGTAAACTGGCCGGAGATTAAAAGGTTCATGTCTGAGTATCCATATTTGACTGCTTTTGATAGAGCAGATGTTATGTGCTGGGTGTTTGAGCAAAATATTTAATCTTTGATTTCCTTCCTCAAAGAAGAACGTATATATCGAGACGTAACTGGAGGTATGATACTCTACATTTTAGTTTCACATTGTAAGTTTATCTATGTTTGGTTATTAACCTTTGCTAATTTTGGATCTTTCATTACAGTGCTCTGTATAGTTGAATTCCAAAAAAAGAGGATTACCACACTGCTACACTTTGCTTTAGGTGGATTCAGCAAGCAGAATAAGAATTGCAGAAGATGTTGATCGGTTTATTTCAGCTGAGTTACCGGATCCATGAATATCTCCAAAAGGATATAACGTTGTTTCAGAGCTGATGATGCATGGTCCTAGTGGAACTGTTAGATCGGAAGCTCCGTGTATGAAAGGTGACAAGTGTAGCAAGAAGTTTCCTAAAAAAATCAATCAGAATACCTTCTTTGATGAAAATGGTCATGTACACTATCGGAGAAGAGACACAAGTGTATCTGCTACAAGAAACGAATTCTAGCTGGATAATAGCTATGTTGTTTCGTACAACCGTGATCTGCTTCTAGCATTTTGAGCTCATATCAATGTGGAATACTATGGATGGAGTATGCTTATAAAGTATCTTTTCAAGTACATATCAAAAGGTATAGACAGAGTATTCACACGTGTGTCTAGGCCAATTGGCGAATCGTCCACTGCAGCAATACCTTCGCGACAGGTGATAGATGAAATTCAGAATTATGTTAAAGGTTGTTTCATATGTGCTCATGACTCGTATTGGAGAATCTTGAAGTTTGATATACATCATCGCAAACCAGCTGTACAAATATTAGTGGTGCATTTAGAAGACATGCACCGAATTAATTTTAGAGATCAAGACAGGTTAAAATCAGTGATTGATTTACCTGGAAATAAAAGCACGACATTAACCGAGTGGTTTGCTTTTAACGAAGCTAATGAAGTGGGAAGGAATTTATCATATTTAGAGTTCCCATCAAAATTTGTGTGGTATTCTGATAGGCAAAGTTGGTCACCACGAAAAAACAGCAAATCATCTATTAGGCAGCTCGCGTATGTGCATCCAACTTTAGGCGAATTATTCTTTTTATGAATGTTACTATGTCATCAAAAAGGCTGCAGGGATTTCTGGGGAGTACAAACTTTCAACGGCGTTTTTTATTCGACTTACAGAGCTGCGTGCCAAGCATTGGGTCTACTCGGTAATGACAAGGAATGAGAGATTGCATTTTAGGAGGCGTGCGGGTCTGCAACACCAGAAGAGTTGTGGTTTCTTTTTTCCCACATACTTCTTTACTGTGACGTGGCAGATCCGTCTAGACTTTTTAGAACGTATTGGAAAGAGATGAGTTATGATATACCAAAAAAAGTGTCGGAAAGAGTACAAATTCCTGATTATCATCTCAATGATGATTCATTGCAGGGCTATACACTGTATGAAATAGAGATTATTCTAAGCAACTGTGGTAAATCATTGCACGCGTTTGGTCTTCCATCACCTCCTCAAGATCTACTGGCTCAACTAGCTAATAGACTCCTGATAGAATAAAGAAATTATAATCGGGAAGAATTAGCTGAATTAAAGGACGAGTCAGTTCTACTATTGAACGCTGAGCAAAGACAAATATACGATCTTATTATGAATGCTGATACAAATAATCGACAGGATCTTATATTTGTTTATGGCCATGGTGGAACTGGAAAAACATTTCTCTAGAAAACCATCATTAGTAGCCTACGTTTTGAAGGAAAGATTGTATTGGCAATTGCATCCTCAGGTATTGCTTCTTTGCTTCTACCGTCGGGTCGTATCGCACATTCTAGATTCAAACTCCTTTTTGAATTAACGGAGGAATATCTTTGTAGAATTACAAAGAACACTTAGCTTGGAATGTTATTAGCAGACTCCGATCTTATAATCTCGGATGAAGCCCCTATGAACGATCGCCGTTGTTTTGAAGCATTAGATAGAAGCCTGAGAGATATCATTGATAAACTATCTTCTTTATTCGACGGAAAGGCAGTTCTCTTAAGAGGTGACTTTCGGTTAAAAAGGTACATCAAAGATAGAGGTGATATCATCTTGCATTTCTGAATCTGCATTATGGCCATCTTTCAAAGTCTTCACGTTAAAGCATAACATGAGGCTTGCAAGACCAGACATCAGTTTAGAAGAACGTAGTCTGGTAAACTCATTTGCGTCTTGGTTACTTGATGTCGGTGACGGGAAAATTAGTGAACCAGCACACGAGGATCCTGAAAATACATCTTGGGTTCACATTCCTCCTACATACTATTTGCCTCCTGATGAACAAGGTCTATCATAGCTGATTGACTTCATCTATGATCAGAGTACTCTTCACACACCCTCAGCATAAACTCTCTAACAAAAAGCAATTATATGTCCTAAAAATGAAACCGCATACATCATCAACTCAAAAGTTCTAGACATGGTGCCTGGCGAAAGCACAATTTACATGAGCCAAGATGAAGCAACACCAACTAGAAATGATGGAGCTGAAACAGAAATGCTTTATCCGATAGAACATTTAAATACTTATAAGTTACCAGGCTTTCCTGCACATTAACTTGATCTCAAATTCGATGCACTAGTCATGCTTCTAAGGAATGTAAACATAGTCGGTGGATTATGTAATGGCACAAGGATCATAGTTAGGCAGCTTATGATGAAACTTATAGAAGTGCAAATTATCACAGGAACAAGAGTAGGAGAGAAATTGTTTATCCACCGAATTCTACTCATTCACAACGATCCCAATCTCCCTTTTGTCTTGAAACGAAAACAATTCTCCATAAAACTCTGCTATGCTATGACAATCAACAAAATCCAAGGACAAGCACTGAACAAAATCAGTGTCTATCTTCTACATCCAATCTTTGCCATGGCCAGCTATACGTTGCATTATCAAGAGCCACAACTCCTCATGGTTTAAAAATTTTTATTGAACCCGAAGAAAACCAACCTTTAAATGCTACTAAAAATATAGTATTATAACAACCCGTAATTTTCATAAATGTAAATATCCATCTATTAAGTTAGATGATGTACAATCTATCAATTATATATGAACTCACCTTTTTCAGGGAAAATTTTCGCTTTATTACATTACATTACTTTGCCAATATCTCAATATGCAATATAACCTGCATAACTAAAGTTAACGGACTCAGGCAACCTTCATATGGCAATCATATCTTCATATATGTCAAGCAAACATTATAACATGTCAAGTCAATATCATAATATCATTATTACAAGGTACATTTAACATACTTGCTTAATTATACTTCTAACAATGGCTTCAATATGCCACAACTCCTCCCTCTTTATCTACAATCTCCCTCCAAAATACACATCCTAACAAAATATCCACATGCTTTCACTATTGCACCTTTATCCCCACCTACTTTAAAGTCTGATGTATAAAACATATAAAATCAACAAACAAATAAAAAAAGGGGATGCATCATCAAAGTAAAACATAATCTTAATCTTTTATTATTTAACTTAACATAATACACACATAGATTACAAACTATTTTTAAAGAACAACATAACATGCATAAACCCAATTGCAACAAACGTACACACACAAGCTATTGCACTTATTCAACAAACAATACACAAACTACACAATGCACGTATAAGAATAAAGCTGCACACAACAAACGGCATGAACACTTCTAATAACACATGTCACGGCTTACGTCTCAATTCCTGGCATCACGCATCAACTTCCCCACAAAGAACTCAATTTCACAAAACATTTCTCTACCTTCATTTACTAAATCAGCCAACTGGCACTCTCTACTACCCTCTTTGTTCATCATCTCTTCCAAAAACACAGCAGTCTTCGCAGGCATAGACTCACCCGCCACACTCTGAAGTTCCTGAACAAAAGTTATCCTATCTATACACGCTTCATTCATCTCACCAATCAACCCATTCAATCGATGAGTAAATTCCCGCTTTTCACACGTATTTATCAAAATAGACAATCATCATATCCAACCAATTATGCCCACCAACAGCTCTCTCTAACTCCTCGCACTTTGGTAACCATGACATTCTCTCCCTCTTATTTTAACCACCAATACACTACTTATGCAATATGCATTCCTTAAATAAACAAAACCAGAAGCAATATGCATTCCATAAAAACAAAACAAGGATACGTATCACTAAGATGCTACCACATGTCAACATAATTATGCTGTTAAACGCCACTACTTATGTTATTAAACAACATAACAGTAGATAGAAATAAAATAATAACACCACTGCTTATATTATTAAATGACAAATGTGAACACAGACAAACAACATAGCAAGTGTAATCAAATCATAGCAGACTTTACTAGAAACACACCGATACCAAAAGCAAAAAAAAATATATCATATGCTACCACTGCTTATGCTATAGCAGACTCTACTACACACTGTTATCACTCATATACTAGCTTATCTTGACATCTGCACATAGAATCTCTATGCCATTACCAAATCCACCATACCAAAAGCAAAAGCAACAAAAAAAATCACATGCCTGACACAAAACCCACCAGCATCACTACACTTTGTTTTCAATAGCTAAAAATCTTACCAGTTAGCTCTTATAAACAATTTTTAACACTTAACTAAGAAAAATAATAATCTGCTTTGATACTTGATACATAAAAACAATCTAACACATATTTTTTATATCTTTGTTACACCGCGGAAAGCTCTTATACATAATTTAGACAAGTTCACTGATAAAAACAATCTAACACGCATATATTTTGATATCTTTCATGACAGCCATTTTGTACCAGCCGCAGATGTAGACTCCTAGCAGAACCACCTTTTGTACCAAATCGAATCAGCCGCAGGTCAAGCCACCTTTTGTACCAAATGGAAACAGATGCATGTGAAGACACATTTTATACCAAATGAAGCAAGCTGCAGGTAAAGAATTGCAGGAAGAAAATAGTGTCAAGCCGCCTTTTGTACCAAATGGAAACAGATGTAAGTGAAGACACATTTTGCACCAAATGAGACCAGCTGCATGTAAAGAATTCCAGGAAGAAAATAGGAAATAGAAGCAGCTGCAAGTGAAAACTTCCAGGAGTAAAAAACACCAAGTGAAGACACATTTTGCACCAAATGAGACCAGCTGCATGTAAAGAATTCCAGGAAGAAAATAGGAAATAGAAGCAGCTGCAAGTGAAAACTTCGAGGAGTAAAAAACACCGACTTCTTTTGATGTTTCTTTCATATGTAGTGTATATGTAACTTTAACAGTAGTAGCCTCTACAAAGCTTTCGTGTACAACTTTTGTTTCAAAACGATTGCAAATGCGGCCATAATTTCTCCTTCATGCTTAGCAATCCTGACCACCGCCCGCCAAATTCCCCGCAGCGTAGTGCGGGCAAGCAAACTTGTTAATATAAAATTATAAATTACGACATTAATTTTAATTACTATTACAAGTCTAGACATATATTTATAAATATAAATTCATTTCTGTTATTAATAAAATGTAATTTCTTAATTTTTTTAAAATTTCTTTTTTAAAAGGTCTTAAATACAGTATACATATATTGTTTGGACTGAATTTGCATTATTTTCAAAATATATTAATCATATTTGTCCATAACTCAAACGTTTATCCTAAAAAAAACCGCACCAAACACTAAAACTTTAAAAGTAAAGGAAAAAAATTATAGTAGTAATAAAAATAATTTTGGATTCCCCATAGATACTCCTCACTCCTTTTTTATTTCCTAGTTGACCAATCAAAAAATAGAGAATTTATGAGTCTTCATCTTCCATATCTCTTTCTGCTAGCCTTCTTTTTTCTTGGACGTGCTTTTTTCCGGTCAAAAATTTTTCACAACATGAAATTTTTTATGCCTAGTTATATTGTCAAAACTAACTCGCTCAACCTCTTGACCAGTTTACCATCAGAACAACAATTTCAATGCATAAAACTAATTTAAAGCATCATAAATATATTGCCCCTCATTTGTTTGATGCCCTGGGCGGTCGCCCACTTTGCCCAGCCCTAAGGCCAGCATTACAATTGTGCAATATGAAAACATAATGCATGTATTTGACTTAGACTTCCAACATAGCAATCCTATTCTACCATAGTGTTTGATTACCAACATAGCAATCCCATGCTATCATATTGTTTGAAATAGATTCATAGCATTTCAATGATACCAACCATTCACCAATGATCTGAGCGCTTATTGTCCTCCGCACCTAAAGCCTACTAGTTGGAGCTAAACATAGGTCAGAAAATAGTTGTATGTATGTAGTGTTGTGCAGAACCACATAGAACTTTACATGAAATGATCTCACAGCATTCACATAGCAATTGACATAGAATTCACATAGCATTTAACATAGAATTCACAAAGCATTCATACACGTAATCATAAGCACATAGCATTATCCAAAATGAAATTGATGTTTTGCACAGATGAAAAGTATTAAAATGAATTTGAGTATCATTTTCCGCCAACGGAAAAGAGTTTGAAAAGTGGGGCTACAAGAACTCACCTTAACCAAGATGATAAGTAGCTGAGTATATGACAATCAAACAACTGCGTTCAACGGCTCCCAAACACGACCTAGCTATTAGTTTGACTTAGCTTCACGTTTAAACTGTGTACTTATAAGTGATGCATAGGAGTTTTGAAAATGTTTCGTGTTACTCCTTTTAGTAATATTGGTTGCGTTGTGGTTGGTGATTTAGACATAAAGAAGATACACTAAGTATGTACATTAGTTAATATATATATACTTATACTATTTAAGAAAATAGACAAGTAAAATATCAAGGATTAGATCATAGACGCAAATGAATACGTTCCGGTAAATCCATCTAGTAACCCTAGTTACCTTGTTTGTAAATATAAGCCCAAACAATAATTATCAAAATAAGCCAGACCACAATAAGTACACAATACTTAGTATATCTTGGTAAAGTATAAGTATCAATACTTAGTGTATCTTGCTTGGGCTTATTTTGATAATTATCAAATGAATACATTCCGGTAAGTCCAAAACACTTAGTGTAAATATAAGCCCAAACAATAATTATCAAAATAAGCCGGACACGTTTTAATTATACAAAATGTTTCGGAGAAGTTTTATAATTTATAAAAATTATAAAATACATTTTTCGTCTTTTAGTCGATTAATTAAAATAATAATATATTATTATTTCGTCGCGAAAGAAAGTTTTTGAAAAATATTCTAAGTATAGGATTTTTACGAAATTTCGGCATGACTCGTTCGCTTATAAAATGTTTTTCAAGGTTCTTAAACCTTATTTTCCAAACACTTTTGCTAAATAAATTAGCTTTTTGACAATTACCCAAAATCTATGCTTTCACAACGATTCGTTAAAATATATCCTTCCAAAAGACTAATTTAAAGATTATGAGTGTAAATTATTTTCAAAAATATGTTCTAAGAGCTTAAAACGATAATTTTGTCACTTATTGGGCCTTAGGCCCAATAGGAGTCCAATAGGTTATTATTAGGTATAAAATTCATTTTAGGCCCAATACTAAAGCCTATTAGTAAATATAAGCCCAAACAATAATTATCAAAATAAGCCAGACCACAATAAGTCCACAATAAGCCTTGGCTTATTAGGCCTTATTGGGTTGTGAGCCTGTCAAGCTCAAAACTAGTATGTTTAACTTATTAATAAGCTAATAAGCTACATAGTAAATTTGGTTATCCCAATAAGCTAGGAAAAAGGACACAAAGTTGGAGTTAAATTAGGATTCTATATATATAAATACAAATTTAATAAATCTCTAAATCACTTTTTCTCTCCCTCTTTTGTTTGTTCGGCCGATCCCCTCAAGAAGAATTTTTTTTTATCAAGAACCAAGGTGGTGATTTAAGGGTAATCAAGTAAAGGTTTAGGTATGTTTCAATTAAGTTTTTGTTTAATCTTTTTATAATCAGTAACTTTAATTGATAGAATAATTAGGGTTCCTAAATTTTCTTTAAATTAATGAAATAAAACTATATGGGAGTGTTCGGGATTTGATTTAGAGCATGTTGGTGTAAACGGTTTAGTTTAGAACGCGTTAGATTGAAAGTTAGGGTTTGGCAGAATTTTGGGTTGTGTTGATTGAATGATATCTCAATGATAAAAACGAGTTTTGGGTTGAATCTTGTGCCTAAATTGAAGTTCAGAGAGTTTATTTTCCAAAACGCGTGGCCCCGAAAGGTTTTGAGGTATGGAAGTTAGTCAAATAATTTTTGCAAGAAAAGTTATCAAAACAGTAAATTCGGGTCAGATTTGAGTCTGATTTCGAGGAGTAAAACCCCTACTTAAAAGGTGAATTGAGGTTAGCCAAAAATCAGAAGTCATTTTTATGTGTCTATTAACTCCATCTCAAAGCACAAGTTTTAATTCATTGTCTAAGTATTTTTAGAAAAATCAAACTTTTTGGTGTGCGTTCAGATCCGAATTTGAGTACTCTGTGATGATAAATTTTTATAAAATAGTTAGGCTTAATATTATTTTTTCTAAAAATCACGGTAGTTCATAACCCATTGGGAAGGTAGGTAATAAAAAGAAAAAATTCAATTTGATGATTTAGTATTTTATTTGTGGTCATAAAGTGACTACAAAATTCTACCGAAAAACTAGAAAACTAGAATGAATGATTAAAGGTATTTAGAGTATAAGTAAGTTATGGGAAGTATGGTAAATGGTTTATAATTATAACATAAACCTAGTAGTCCATCAATTTATAGTTACATCGTCTTGGGCATTTAGCCTAATCACGTGTAACATGGGTTTTATTTGTGTTTAGTTGATTTCAAGGATATTGTAAAGTAGTTGTGCATCAGGTGAGTTTTGTAGTCCCATTTTTTATGTTTTTCTTGGGATGGAAATGATGCAAAATATGTTTTGAAATGTTTTATCGCTATGATTATGTGTTTTAAATTGCTTTTGGACATTACATGACTATTATATGACTATGTGATACATGTGTTATTTGGGATCGGAAGAGGTACGCCTACCTCATGCTTCGTGATTATTAGATCGGAGGGGTATGCCTACCTATATTGTGTTGGTTATTGGATCAGATGGGTACGCCTACCCAATTTGATATGCTGTGTGATACCTTCGTGGTGAGCTTGGTTGCTTTTGATTTTGGTTGTGGATAATATGATTTGATTTTGGTTGCATGATAGCATAAGCTCATGGTAGTTCATTATTGTCCTTCTTTGTCTTGATAATCACAGTAAAAGCAAGTATTATTGCGTGTCGAAAACTTATGACTCTCACCAACATTATTGTTGACGTTTTAAGCATCATTTTCAGGTGAGCATCATGAGGAAAGTGAAATTAGGAAGATTGGCTAGTGAGACCGTAGGCTTGCATGTGGAGTTTCCCTAGTTTTCCTTTCATGTTTGTTTTAAATTGCATCTATAATTGTTTAGGGCTTTGGGTTATTTTGTTATGCCTTTGTATTGGAGTGACTCTTTTACCTCAATACAAGACCCCTTTTTTGTGTTTGGTATTATCATGACACTTTGTGTCCTTTTCCTTTTATTTAATACATTTAGTTTTCTTTATTGTTGACACCATTGTGTTGTGATGATACCCATGATGATACGCCTCATGTTTCCGCCTTGGCGGGGTGTGACAGATTGGTATCAAAGCCTTTGGTTATAGAGAAGTAGGTGGTTTGATATAGACTATAACCTATGAGTCCTTCATTTAGCTGCATATTAAGATTTAAGTATTTTATTACTTAAGTATTATATTTTCTCGCTTATCTAAAAGCTTTAATCATCCTATTTTTGTCTACTATTATCTAATATAATATATACTAATACCTTATTATTATTTTAGTTATGTCTCCCCCTACCCATAAGAAATTTCGTTGGGGAACTGTTTTCCCAACTAGACGTAAGAGCTATACGGACCTAGAGACGGGGCTTAGAATAAAACGGACGAACCGCAAATGCCGAATACCCATTGAACTGTATCCGTGCCAAGTTGAGGAAAAGTTGATCATAAAAGAATTGGAAGGAGAATGGATCATGAAGAAGGAAATGAGAATGATTTAAAAGGATGGCACAATCTCTGAATTCCCTAAATACACTTCATCTAAAGAAGAAGAGGAGGAAGAAGAAGAGGATAGGGAAGAGTCGGAAAAGAAGAGATCGAAGGAGGGATTAGAAATGGGATCAAACTCAAAGCCTCCTGGTTATACAGCAATTAACGATGATGTAGAGTCAGATCTTGAGTCCACAACAAGGAGTGAACCCAAGTGTAAGGAGATGGAAGATACTTGTGAGAGTGGCGTTCAACCCAAACCAGATTCATTTTAGCTATCTCGCCTATGTGTTACTGACTATCCATCTTGTTTCATGTTCTAAAAATTTTAGTTCATTTTCGTATGGTTGGGGCCATGTTTAGGAATGTTACTTTCGGCTTTTGAATTTTCAAGTATTTTAATATTATGAGTTAAGTAGTTGTCAGATTATTTCCGCGTGTGATGAGTTGAATGATTTAAATTATGTGCTGTGTAGTGTTCTAACCTTAAGAAGTGTCGTCATAGGAGGTTGTACATTTATAAAAGGGGGAATCTATAATTATGATGGCCAACATAATTGTACATGCGCCACAACACAAGTGGACTTGCAAGTATGATTACATAGATTAATGTTGACACGTTATGTGTTGGATATACTTGTACGTATATGGTAATGTGTAAAGTATGATAATATTATAGGATTGGAAATCCTTATATTGTTTAATGTATATAAATTTTATCTTTTATAGAAATGGCTCTATCCCGAAGAAGTGGTCCTAGAAACGATGAGAACCCCGACATTGCTGCTATCATTGCGCAACAATTGCAAACCATCCTTTCTCAAATTGTCACCCAAGTAACCAACAATGTGAACAATGAAAATGCTAATGGTGGAAATGGTGGGAATGATGGGAACAATGGATGTTCCTACAAGACATTCTTGGCTTGTAATCCCCAAGACTATGATGGGAAAGGTGGTGCGGTGGCACTTACTAGGTGGATTGAGAAAATGGAGTATGTGATAGAAAATAGTAGATGTGTGGAAAATCAAAAGGTCAAATATGTTTCTAGTTCGTTCATAAATAAGGCCTTGACTTGGTGGAACACCCAGGTTCAGGCAAGAGGTCGTAAGGCTGCTATAGGTATGTCATGGGTTGATTTTAAGGCATTGCTTGTGGAATAGTTTTGTCCAAGTAACGAAATGGAGAAGCTGGAGAGTGAATAATGGAATCATACTATGATTGGGGCTAATCATGCAGGGTATACTAATCGATTCCATGAGTTGGCCAAACTAGTCCCACACTTCGTAACTCCTGAATCGAAGCGTATTGAGAGGTATATAAACAGATTGCCACCTCAAATTTGTGGAATGCTTCGAGCAACTCAACCAACCATGATACAGAGTGCTATTCTGAAGGCTGGGATACTTACTGATGAGGCGATTCATTGTGGTACATTAACAAAGAGTAGTGAGAAAAGAAAGGAAGTAGAAGAAACAAGTAAATAAGGAAGTTCATGGAAAGATAATAAGAAGGCAAAAATGGGAAAAGGATTTGTAGCGATAGCTCCTCCTAGAATGAAAATGTAGGCTCATATCCTAAGTGTGCTAAGTGTTCTTCTTATCATCCAGAAGGTTAACCTTTTAGGTTGTGTTATAACTGTCAGAAACCGGGTCACTTTGACAGAGATTGTCGGGCACCGGTTAGACAGGTGGCACCATTTAGTACTATCAGGATGGAAAACAATCAAAGGGTTTGTTATGAATGTGGGAGCTCCGATCATCTTTGCACTACTTGTCCTAAGTTGAACCGAGCACTTGGTTAAGAAGGAAACCGACTAGCTTTGGAAGGCAACCAAAACACCCAGAATAATATAAATCAAGCTAGAGGAAGAACTTTTAGTGTGGATGCAGTCAATGCTCTGTAGGATCCTAACATTGTGACGGGTACTTTCTCTTTAAAAGATCACTTTGCTACTGTACTTTTTGATTCTGGAGCTGATTTTAGTTTTATTTCCACTAAGTTTGTGCCTTTACTAAATGTGAAACCTAGTATCGTAAGCCCTGGTTATATAATAGAAGTAGCTAATGGTAAGAAAGAAGTTGATAGGATTATCCATGACTGCAAACTAGAACTAGGAAATTCCTTGTTCACTATAGATTTGATACCATTGGGTCATGGAAGTTTTGATGTGATTATGGGGATGAACTGGTTATCTAAGAATAAGGCTGAGATAGTATGTCATGTGAAGGTGGTTAAGATACCATTAGAAAGTGGTGAGATACTTCATGTTTAAGGGGAACGTACTTTAGGAGGCACGAAAACACTAATGAGCATGAAGGCAAAAGAACCAGAGTTGAGTGATATTTCCATTGTACGAGATTTCATTGAGGTATTTCCAAAAGACATGTCGGGATTACCACCGCAACGACAAATTAAGTTTCGCATAGATTTAATTCCTGGAGCGACGTCGGTTACAAAGTCTCCATATCATTTAGCACCCTAAAAAATGCAAGAGTTGTCTGAACAACTTTAAGAATTGCAAGATAAGGGTTTTGTCTGGCCAAGTCATTCTCCGTGGGGAGCCCTAGTGTTGTTTGTTAAGAAGAAGGATGGTTCAATGCGTAGTTTATAGACTACCGCGAATTAAACAAGTTGATTGTCAAGAACTATTACTAGGGATGGCAAAAGCACCTGAAACCGATGGGGAAAACCGAAACCCGAACCGGTTGGGTCGGGTTCGAGGACGGGTTGGCGGGTTTGGATACGGGTTCGGGTAGAAATATTCTTTTTTCTCGGGTACGGGTTCGGTTGCGGGTTCTGGTAATACCCGCCCCGTTTACCCGTATCCGTACCCGTACCCGTTTACCCGAATACGTACCCGCTTTTATTACTATTTTTATATAAGGCCAATTTGGGCTCTTAGCCGTGTACAAAATATTTGACTACTCGTATTCTAAAAGTTATTTTTATCAACCATATCTTGGTAATTACAAACAATTAGTCACGCCAGACTCTTTAATTATCGTATCAGTTCTTTCATCTTCGGAGTTTATGTCTCAAGGTTCTTCTTTTATCTATTTTATTTTATCTTTAATGCATTAATTGTTTGTTTATTTAATCATTTAATTATCCATTGAACTTGTATAAATAATTATTTAACTTGAAATCATTAAAATAGTAATGAGAGTGTAACTGTGTATTGATCATTTGATTATTTTCGCACTTCAGACTTAGGCATATTTTTTACACTATCCATGAACAAAATCATATTTTTCTTATATTGTTCATGTCCAACGAATATTCAATGTGGATAACCGAAACCCGTAGGTAAACCCGAAAAACTGATGGATAATACTAACCGGGTACCCATCGGGTATTGGGGCGGATACGGGTTTGAAAATTATAAACGGGTGCGGGTACGGGTTCACTAAAACCCGACCCAAACCCAAGCCGTTGCCATCCCTAACCGTTACCCTCTCCCTAGGATCGACGACTTATTCGATCAATTGCAAGGAGCGCGTTATTTCTCTAAGATAGATCTTTGTCCAGGTTATCATTAGCTTAGAGTGCTTGAGGATGATATTCCAAAGACTGCATTTAGGACGCGATACGGACACTTTATGTTTACAGTTATACCTTTTGGGTTAACCAATGCACCAGCGGTCTTCATGGACTTAATGAACCGGGTTTTCAAACCGTACATAGATAAGTTTATCATCGTATTCATTGATGACATCTTGATCTACTCAAAGACTAAGGAGGATCATGAGGTTCATTTGAAGTTGGTGTTGGAGCTGCTGAAGAAGGAGAGGTTGTATGCTAAGTTTTCCAAGTGCGAATTCTGGTTACAAGAAGTACATTTTCTCGGTTATGTGTTTAATCATACTGGTATTCACGTAGACCCAAGTAAGATTGAGGCAGTAAAGAATTGTTAATCTCCTACGACGCCGTCCGAGATACGATCATTTTTTGGGGTTAGATGGGTACTACTGACGTTTTATCGTGAACTTCTCTAAGATTGCTAAACCCCTTACTTCGTTGACTTAGAAAAACAATAAGTATGAGTGAGGCGCAGAGCAGGAAGAGGCTTTCCAGACTTTGAAAGATAATTTTTGTAATGCTCCAATACTGTCATTGCCTGATGGAATTGAAGATTTATAATTTATTGTGACGCGTCAAATCAAGGATTATGATGTGTACTCATGCAAAGAGGCAAGGTAATCGCCTATGCATCATGACAATTAAAGATCCATGAGAAGAATTATACAACACATGACCTAGAGTTGGGAGCAGTAGTGTTTGCTCTTAAGACTTAAAGGCATTACTTGTACGGAACAAAGAGTGTCATTTATATGGATCATAAGAGTCTTCAACACATATTCGATCAAAAGGAGTTGAATATGCGTCAAAGGAGGTGGATTAAGTTTTTCAGCGACTATGAGTGTGAGATTCGCTATCATCCAAGCAAGGCTAACATGGTAGCTGATGCCTTAAGCAGGAAAGAGCGAGTGAAACCTAGACATGTACGAGCAATGGCTATGACCATTATATCCAGAGTTAAAAGAATGATACTGGCAGCCCAGAGTAAGGCGTTCAAGGAAGAGAACGCGCCAACAAAAATGTTGCATGGCCTGGACCAACTAATGGAAAGGAAGGAAGATGGAGGTATATATTTTATACAGGTTCCATTAATAGGTAATTTAAGGACATTGATTATAGATGAGGTTCATGCATCAAGGTACTTGGTACATCCGAGAGCGGATAAGACGTACTATGACCTTAGAGATATGTATGGTGGCCATGTATGAAGAAGGATATTGCTACCTATGTTAGCAATTGTTTGACTTATATAAAGGTGAATGCTGAAACATCAATGACCTTTGGGTTTATTGCAACAGCTAGAGATACGTGAGTGGAAATAGGATAGAATAACTATGGACTTTATTACAAGGTTGCAGAGATCAAGTAGTGGGTATGATACGAATTGGGTAATATTCGATAGACCTACTAAGTCAGCCTATTTGCTAGCAATACCAGAAGATTACAAGATGGAGAATTTAGCAAGGCTTTATATTGATAAGATAGTAGCAGGGCATGGACTGCCTGTGTCAATCATCTCAGATTGTAATGGAAGATTTACTTCAAGGTTTTGACAAACGTTGTAGAAAGCATTAGGAACGCGATTGGATATGAGTACGGATTATTATCCTCAGATGGATGGCCCAAGTGAGCGTATAATTCAGACATTGGAGGATATATTAAGAGCGTGTGTGATCGACTTTGGTGGCGTTTAGGATGTTCACCTACCGTTAGCTGAATTTTCTTATAATAATAGTTATCATTTGAGTATTCGATTTGCTCCTTTGAAGCATTGTATGGAAGGAAGTGTAGGTCGCCCGTTTTGTGGGCTGAAATTGGAGAAAGTAGATTGATTAGGCCAGAATTAGTGCAATAGACGACTCATAAGGCAGTCTTAATAAAGGAAAAGCTTAAAGCTGCAATAGATCGTCAAAAGACCTATGCTGGTAATAGGCGCAACCCACTAGAGTTTGAGGTTGGAGATCAAGTGTTACTGAAGGTGCCGCCTTGGAAAGGCGTGATACGTTTTGGAAAGAAAGGTAAGTTGGCACCAAGGTATGTAGGACCATTTGAAATTCTTGAAAGGGTCGGTCCTTTAGCTTATCGATTAAGATTGCCCGAGGAATTGAGTAGCGTGCATGACACATTTCACGTGTCGAATTTGAAGAAGTGTTTGGCGGAAGCAAATCTGCATGTGCCACTAGATGAGATTAAGGTTGACAAAACCCTTTGTTTTGTTGAGGAACCTATAGAAATTATAGATCGCGAGGTTAAGAGTTTGAAACATAGTAAGATTTCAATCGGTAAGGTTCGTTGGAATTCAAAGCGTGGCCCTGAGTTCATGTGGGAACGTGAGGATCATATGAAAGTTAAGTATCCCCGATTGTTTGTTGACCGTGCTGTTGAACCTACTAGTCAAATTTCAAGACAAAATTTTCTAAAGAATGGGATACTATGACAACCGTGACTTGAGCAGGTTAGTCAGGCAGTTAGAGTTGACTAAAGTATTATTATGTGTTATATTTGTGTGCTTATGTGATCTTATATGAGCATTTGATATCAATTCGTGATGCGTGTTCATCTATTAGTGATTGAATTTTATGGTTTTGGTAGCTATTCCATTTTGTTCACATTTTGTGACAATGGAAATGATAGCATGATTTTACGCATTATCATGTAATTTGGTGAATAATTGATATATGAGCGTAAGTATATATAAGGTATTATTAGGTTTTAGTTAAGTCTAGTATTTTTATTATTTAAGCGTAGGTTTTTCTAAATTAGGAAAGTAATTTATAAAATGAAATTTATAAATAGTAAGTTTAAAACTAGTTTTTATTTAAAAAGTTTGCAAAATTAATAAAGGTTTTTATAAAAATAAGAAAATAAAGGGGTAAATATGTATTTATTAATAATAAAAAAAGGGTGTTAGTCAGCCGGTTTTAAAGAAAGAAAAAAAAAGGACACAAAGTTTGCGTTAAATTAGGATTCTATATAGTATAAATACAAATGTAATAAATCTCTAACTCACTTTTTCTCTCCCTCTTTTGTTTGTTTATCCGATCCCCACAAGAAGAGAAAAAAATATATTTTTTTATCAAGAACCAAGGTGGTGATTTAAGGGTAATCAAGTAAAGGTTTAGGTATGTTTCAATTAAGTTTTTGTTTAATTTTTTTATAATTAGTAACTTTAATTGATGGAATAATTAGGGTTCATAAATTTTTTGCAAATTAATGATATAAAACTATATAGGAGTGTTCGGGATTTTATTTAGAGTATGTTGGTGTAAACGGTTTAGTTTAGAATGCGTTAGATTGAAAGTTAGGGTTTGGTAGAATTTTGGGTCGTGTTGATTGAATCATATCTCAATGATAAAAACGAGTCTTAGGTTGAATCTTGTGCCTAAATTGAAGTTCAGAGAGTCTAGTTTCCAAAAAGTCTGGCCCCGAAAGATTTTGAGGTAGGGAAATTAGTCAAATAATTTTTGCAAGAAAAGTTGTTAAAACGGTAAATTTGGGTCAGATTTGGGTCTCATTTCGGGGAGTAAAACCCCTACTAAAAGTTGAATTGAGGTTAGCCAAAAATCAGAGGTCATTTTGTTTGTGTCTATTAATGCTATCTCAAAGCACAAGTATTAATCCATTGTCTAAGTATTTTTGGAAAAATCAAACGTTTTGGTGTGCGTTCAGATCCAAATTTTAGTACTTTGTGATGATGAATTTTTATTAAATAGTTAGGCTTAATATTACTTTTTATAAAAAATCACAGTAGTTCATAACCCATTGGGAAGGTAGGGAATGAAAGGGGAAAAGTCAATTTGATGATTTAATATTTTATTTGTGCTCATAAAGTGACTACAAAATTCTGCCAAAAAACTGGAAAACTAGAATGAATGATTATAGGTATTTAGAGTATAAGTACGTTATAGGAAGTATGGTAAAGGGTTTATAATCATAATATAAACCTAGTAGTCCATTAATTGATAGTTACATCGTTTTGGGCATTTAGCCTAATCGCGTGTAACATGGGTTTTATTTGTGTTTAGTTGATTTCAAGGATATTGTGAAGTAACTGATGTGCATTAGGTGAGTTTCATAGTCCCATTTTTTATGTTTTTCTTGGGATGGAAATGATGCAAAATATATTTTGGAATGTTTTATCGCTGTGATTATGTGTTTTAAATTGCTTTTGGACATTACATGACTATGTGATACATGTGTTATTTGGGATCGGAAGAGGTACACCTACCTCATGCTTCATGATTATTGGATCGGAGGGGTACGACTACCCATATTGTATTGGTTATTGGATCGGATAGGAATGCCTACCCAATGTGATATGCTGTGTGATACCTTCTTGGTGAGCTTGGTTTCTTTTAGTGCCAGCTATTCTAAGCCCGAATGGGAAGTTTGTTTGTGGATAATATGATTTGATTTTTGTTGCATGCTAGCATAAGTTCATGGTAGTTTATTATTGTCCTTTTTTGCCTTGATAATCACGGTAAAAGCGAGTATTATTGAGTGTCTAAAATGTATGTCTCTCACCAACATTATTGTTGACGTTTTAAGCATCATTTTCAGGTGTGCATCATGAGGAAAGTGAAGTTAGGAAGATTGGCTAGTGAGACCACAGGCTTGCATGTGGAGTTTCCCTAGTTTTCCTTTCGTGTTTGTTTTGAATTGAATCTATGATTGTTTAGGGCTTTGGATTATTTTGTTATGTATTTGCATTGGAGTGACTCTTTTACCTCAATACAAGACCCCTTTTTCGTATGTTTGGTATTGTCATGAAACTTTGTGTCCTTTTCGTTTTATTTAATGCATTTAGTTTTCTCTATTGTTGACACCATTGTGTTCTGAAGATACCCATGACGTTACGCCTTTTGATTCCACCTTGGCGGGGTGTTAGACAAGCTACTACCTAAAATAAGCAAAAAAAGGATATCTTACCAACGCAACCACTTTATCAAAATGACCAACCCTCGTCTTCCTTTTCCCTTATGTTCGAACAAAAAATGCACCCTTTAAGGGTTTGCGTACACTTTTCATGTTTGATTTTTAGAAAACGCACCGTACAACTAACATCTATGCATCATTAGACTACTAAAAGTACATGTTAAATTGAAATTTGAAGACTTACAAAAGAGGGTTTTGAAGACGAGATCGACACGAAACCAAAAAACCCAAACGTTATTTTTTGTATACCTAATCCTTTTAGAACCAACCCGAAATGCTTAAACCTTCATGTTTTTTATCTAAGTTGAAAATAAAATGTGTTTTTGTATGTGTTGGGTTTCAGATGCAAGCAAGGAGAGGAGGTGAGAGAAATATTTGTGTGTGTGTTTGAAATGGGAATGTGTGTGTGAAGAATGAATGGAAAAATCTAGATATGTTGCCATTTTGGGGACAAAGGCCCTAAAATCTAGCCATTTTGTCCACCTATGGACTCAACCGGTTAAGGGGATCCAAGGGGTCTCGGGTTACTTTGTTGTGTGTCGGTTTACCTTAAAACTCATTGTTCGTGATTTTAAAACATGACCCGAAGCTTCCTAGTATTTTTAATGGACTCAAAAATACTTTTACATGAACTTAGAATATTCACATGATATGTTTTGTAGTTAAATTACTTCAACTCAAGTATTGATAATTATGGTCGTGCCGGAACCCGTCGTTTGATATTTTAAGCCGTTTGCGAGACAACCACTTGGAAAGTGAATCAATTAAGATTGTAATCCTCTAAAAAGGATTAATATATGAAATACATGATTTATTGACTAATGATAATATTGATTGACTACCGTCAACACGGTAACTGTTCCGACGGAAACATTTAAAGTCAAAAGTCAAAGGACTAAAATTGAACATCATGAAACTAGAAAACCCGCAAGGGTTACAGGATGTCCCGAGTACATCCGACCGTCATCTCAACGAGCTCAAAAATCAAGTTCAACACTTGATGGATACCTACCTTGCTCCTAAACAACCTAGCCAAGTGAACAAAACTGCTTCTTCATACGATACTCAATATTGCATGAAAAATCGAGAGCAAGCTTTTGTTGAATACGCGTCCTCGCGCATCGACGAAGCGGGAGACAAATGGTACACTTTCAAACTCGAGCAGAACAACCTTGGTAACACTTATAATACATCATGGAAAAGTCACCTAAACCTTAGGTGGAAACAAACCCAAAATTCTCAAAACAATTCTTCAATCCCACCTAATCGTTTTCAACCCAACGGTCCTTTTCCAAACCGATCATTCAATAACAATCCTCAAAATTTTAACAATCAATCAAACCTAGAAGGATTGGTGTCTAACTTCATGTCATTTGAAGACGCTAGGTTGTCCAAGTATGAAAACGATTTCAAACAACAACAAAGTGAGATGATCGATAAGGTTGATGCGGTTTTAAGGGCCATGACTAATTGAATAACGGTAGCACTTCCTAGTGACACAGTTAAGCATCTGAAGCTTAATGTTTTGTCTGCTCGTTCTTACCCAACCACAGACCCCCAATGCTCGGCCCCTCTTCACGGTTCGATTAAAGCCATCACGATATGCCCTAAGTTGTAAAGCGAGTCCCGAGAAGACGAGTCTAACAAGGAAGGGCAAGAAGAGAGAGGCAGCCTCGAGAACATCGACACTATCCTACCCTCGCCACCTGATCCAGCAATCTCGTTCGTCACTAAAAATTTCTGTAAGCTCAATTCATTTCTCGAGGCTTTCATAGTGGTTCCCCGATCATCCAACATAGAATTTGTTTACACAAAGAAGGATGACAGAGACGTGATGTTTATTAAAATAATTAAGAAAAACGATGATTCCTGTGAGGACGAACTTGAAGTGGAGGGGAACGAAATAATATGAGACTTGGAAGTAGACTACTTCGATACAAGTCCAACTAGGGATGAACTAGCATACCATAAGTACCTACTGAGTGGTCCGATTCCATCCTTGATTTTACAAAACCCCATCAATATAGGAGGATGGCCTTCTAACTTAAAAATACCATGTAACATAGGACATGTGCATGTGGAAAAACCTTACATAGATTTCTACTCCCCTCTAAACGTCATGACTAGGATGATGTATAATAAATCATAAGGAGAAAACTTAACCCTAGGGAAACGTTATATAGAGAAGTAAGTAACTTCATGAGATGGGTTAAAAGGGATGCATATCTTCATAGGGAACTTCACCTATGTCTCAGATTTCATGATTGTTGAGGATATTAGTTCAATCATTGACCCTAGCTATCTCAAGTAGTACTAGGAAGGCCTTTTGTAGAAATATCTGGTATGACTCGTGATCTATCGGAAGGAATAGTGAGATTCACGGATGGGACCAATGAAATCACCTATAAGATGCCCCATAAGATAGAGCAATATAGTTCATTGTCCGATTTAAAGAAAGAGCATACAAATTCTGTATACTTTAGGAACAAAGAAGATAAAAGGAGAGGATTCGATTATGTAATGAAGAAGATATTAGGATTTTGCAAGAAGTGTTCAGAACTTGGACCCGAATACTTGACTGGACTTAAAAATGAAGGAGGAGTCACGTAAGGACATGTGACTCCATGTCTAGCTACAAGACTCGTTAAAAAAAAATTGCTTTTTGGGAGGCAACCCAATCTTTTATTTTCCGCATTTAGGAGTGTCATGTGCTTTAATTCTATCTTATTTGTTTATATATGCTTGAATTACTTGATTGATCATGCTTTGTTTGTCTTTATCCTTGTCTTAATTGCAATTAAAGGTATTTCAATAAAATTGTAAAAGAAAATTCCGGTTTATAAAATCCAATTCAAACATATTAAATGAATTGTGATGACTAATAGCGTCAGTTTTGAGTCATATGATTGTGATGACTAATCTCAGGTTTTATGCCTAATCCTTTACAGGAAATAACTAATAGAATTGCGTGCAGGAAATTTCTTCATAAAAACGAATGTGAAATTTTCACAGTTACATCTTCAAATATGTTTATGCATCAGTAGCTCATTTTTCTCGTTTCTATAATTCTGTTGCTACATTATGCAAAAACGTGCCTACTGCCAATAATGTTCAATGTCTACTTGTAATATGCTTAGTTTGTTTCGTTATATATATATATAATCCAGTCCAAGGAATTATTAGTGTAGTGTTGATCCAACAGTTAAGTAAATTTCATGTTGGGTGGTATTTTAATAAATGAAGCAAATTAGAGGATGATATTAGCTTGTAACCCGGTAATCCGATAGACCCGACCCTATAACCCGTAACCAGATAGACCCGAACCCGATATCTTACAGGGTCGGGTTGCGGGTTCCTTTTTATTTTTCAAAACCCGACAGACCCGACCCGATAAGCCCCAAACCCGACCCGATAACCCGTTTGACACCCTAATTCCCACTTATAAAAAATTCCTAACATTATCTTACCCGTCAAACACTTTCTCTATTAATGTAGTATATAATTTTGACAAATAAAGTTCGTATTGTTTCGAATGAAAGTTAAAGCTGTAAAAAATTGAAAAATAAACCCACTAAAAATATAAAATCTAAAAGTTTAAAAAAGTATATCAAAATGGATAACGAATTAAAAAAGAAATTTTATTTAGAAAATATGATGAAATTGGATTTTTTAAAAAATAGTTAAAAAATTATTTCAATTTGAAAAGAAAAAAAAATAGTTAAATTAATTGTTTGACAAACCAGAAGGACCATTCATATAACTCATAAGTCGGTTGATGTGGTGTATAAATATCAACCCCTGTGTATTCTCTTTTTATCAATCGCTTTTAATCTCCCCGATTCTTTCTTTTCAATCATCAATCAATCGAGGTTTTATCGGTAATAATAAACCTTCTTTTTATCTTTTTAATCTCCTCGATTGTTTTTGATTTACGATATATTTGTTTTTTTTCGTTTATTTTAGTTCAGTTATTGATTCCTCGATTGTTATTTTTGTTTTTTTAATTCATGATAAATCTGTTTAAAACATGTTTACTTTGAACCTTTACATAATTTAATGAATTTGATTATGATTATGTAAGAGGTTTATAGGTTTGTGCAGAGTGAGAATAGGTTTATAGAAAAAAAAGGTTTTCAATTTGATTTAGTATATTATAGTGGATCCTAACATTAACATTGCTTCTTTGTTTACTATACAGATTTTCACGGGCACATTCTACAGCAACAATGAATGCATCAATAATTGTAAGACTATTATTTACATTATCACCTCTTTTTATTAAATTTACACTCTTTTTATTAATGGTTTTGTTTTGTAATACAGAGAGATACAATAGATAGTAGTCTTGAAATTGTGTACATGTTAAGAAGGTATCAGCTTTTCTCGAAGATGGAAGCTTCTACAACAATTGCACCAGATGTAAGTCTATTATTCACATTATCTCTCTTTTTATTAAATTTACTATTTACTATATTAAGATGATGTCAATGGTTTTGTTTTGTAATACAGGAAGATACAATGCAGACTCTTAATAACAACTTGAACATGTTAAGACAGGAAGAGTTTTCCTGTATCTTGCACATAATATTAGCAGTGGAAGATAAATTTTGGGGTGCTCTTAGAAATACGAACTTGTCATTCAGGGCTCAGTTTCTCTGCGATAACGAAAAACTTCACATCAACAAAGGTATTAACAATTGCTCTCAGCTATCCACAAGATGCAAGTCTGTTATTCACATTATCATCTCTTAAATTTACACTTTTTAAATTTACAAGATGTAAGCCTATATTTTGTAATACAGGAAGATGCAAAGCCGACTCTAATAAACATGTTGAACATGTTAAGCTGGTATAAGTTTGATCCGACGATGAGAGCTTCTACATCAACATCAGCACCAACAATTGCAGCCTCGACATCACATGTAAGTCTGTTATTATTATTATTATTAATGTACACATTATTGATCATGTCTTTTTTCTAATATAAATTTACACTTATTGCACTGCACTGGTTTTGTAATACAGGAGGAAGATGATAAATGGCGCCTTAAAACAGAAGTTATGGAGCTATTTAACAAAGCACTGGATAATACTTTCCCTGAATTTACAGAAAAGTGGAAGATGAATTGGTGCAAAAAAGATGGTGATTTCCAATGGTATATACATATCTTGTTTCCGCGTTTCTTACTTTCTATCTTTGCTACATTTTGTTTTTTCTTCCTAATAATATGATGAGAAATTTACAGTGATAATGTCGTGAGCATATGGCCTAAAATTAAAAAAAGCAACAGCACGAGGTATCAAAATATTAAAGGACCAAAAGATGTTGGAGAGGTAATATTCTTTTGTCAACCGTTGCTCTGGTTTTGAACATACTATTGTTTTTTTTCCATCTGTAATATTCTTATGTTTATGTGTGCTATTCTATTATTTTAGAGAATCAAGAAAGGACTTGTGAAAAAGCAGAAATCTCACATGAAGCCGAATTCTGACGTGAAGCAGAAATCTCACATGAAGATGAGATCTGGCATGACGCTGAAACCTCACATGAAGCTGAAATCTCACATGATAGAGGGAGATCCCTGGGTATATGGTGTTGGTTTTGTAGCTATAAAGTTATCAGGGAATTGGATGGCTGAGGTATCGCTTTTTTCTTTCTTTTCCACATATTTTAAAGGGTTAATTACTTGAAAATGTATCATACTTGTCACTTTTTGTTACTATGTGTACTAAACTTTTTTTTTTCTTATTGTGTGTACTGAACTTTCAAATTTCGATCTTTGTGTGTATTTTGTCACTATTCTGCCATATAAAATGACCATTTTACCCTTTGAACTATGAAAAAAGTAAGGGTAAAATGGTCAGAAATACACACAAAGGTCGAAATTATAAAGTTCAATACACATTATAATAAGAAAAAAATGTTTAATACACACTAGAAAAAAGTGGCAAGTAAGATAGATTTTCAAGTAATTAACCCTATTTTAAAATATGCAGTGTTACTACAATTTTCACCTACATTTTTCTTGTTTCCTTGCAGAATATTCATATGATGCTAAGAGATGGTATAGACACATGGGCGCCAGAACATGAACATGAATTCAAAAGCATGATAGTAAACTCTCCGTCATGGGATGAATCCAATCTCATGCCCATGGATGCGTTACGGCGCCAATTTATCATCATGTCACAAATGCATATGCTTGAGTATGTTAAGTATGCTGCGACGACATCTTCGGTAAATTTTTCTGTTTGAATTTTTGTTATATTTAAATTAAATTATATTTTGCAGTTTATGAGTTGATACTTACATTTATTTCAGGGGAATGGGATGTCTTTGCCTTCCGGCGAATTGGATAAGCACTTCCGGACCATAGAAAAAGATGGAGAAATGACGATATATGGTAAAGATGAAGGAAATATGAAACCTCTTATTCGTGGAAAGAGTCGTAATGGGAAGAGTCTTTGGGAGAGAGATGGGTGTTGCGGCTATCCTTTGGAAGATCTAGGAGCTTTGTGGTACTTTACTTGCTAAGTTTATCAAAACATATATATCAATTGGCTAGTGGCTACTAAACCCACTTTCTAAACCTTTTCCATATATAACTTCTTTAATGTCTTTGTGTCTGCATATTTAGGCATGGATTGGTAATTCAAAAAACAGATTGGATGGTGTGTGTGACTCCTTCACAACAACAAGATTATGTTGAAAACTGTTTCTATGTAAGTAAATTTTACACAACATAACCTGATAACATGTTTGAAAAAAGAAAGATGGAGAAATTGTAAACTAATTTTTTTTTCCCAGGCTGCTGAACATGCAGGGTGGACAAGTGATCATATCTTATGGCCTTTAGCAACTTTTGTGGGATTTAAGACTTGTAGTACATCTTTAGAAGACTTGCTATCTTTTTTATACGAAGCTCAATATCCTTGTGAAGCAGGTATACCGGATATGGTTAATTTATTCTCTATTTATATAAATTATTTTTCTTAACCCATCAGAGATAAAACATGTCCCAAGTCATCAATCCATTGCGACCGATTTTAAATGGCTACATTTCACATTATTAATTTTATCAGGCGAGGCTGCTAAGGTGCTTGGGTATACTGATGAAGCAGTTCTAGATTGTGCTCTCACGTAAGATTTTCATGCTTTTATAATAATTTTTAACTCTTATTGTACTTATGCTATCAGTATCCATAATGCGAGTAGAGTGGTAGATGTTAATTTCGTATGAACTTGCTGTAATCCAATTTTTATTTCCAGAAGTTTCAATTTCAACTTAACAATCTCTTAACCGGCTAATTTCCTTTGATTTATTAAACAAGATACCCTACATTTAGGTCAGGTTTCGTATTATTTCATATTCAATGCTTTGGTTGTGCTCTCAACAGGTACACATTCTTGAAATATCATAGATTGGCTGATTGTAAATTCAGCTACAATGAGATGCTTGACATAAAGGTATTCTAATTAATAATCTTCCATAACTAGTGTGACGTTATTTTATTTTTTTGAAATCTTCATACGTATCTTGTTTTTGACTAAATTGATTGATAAATAGGGAGATACCTTTGTTCATCTACTTACAACACAAGCTCAAATTCGTAAAATTACCAATGATTCTCGTAAAGACATTGATGAGTTAAAGAAGGTAACAATTTCTTTCCGTTTCAATGTTGTTACAAGCTCCTCATCTACGCCCCAATTTTATTGCTCTCGTGTTCTTAATATTAAGTCAAGGGATAATGTATTTCAATGTTCTTTCAACTTTCTCATTTGTGCCCTAATTGTTTGTAACAGGCTTCAGAGCTAGAATTGGAGGAAGATAAAGTAATATGGTCTGAAGGTGTAGAACGTGTGTTGGGATTACATTTACTCATGTTTACTGAGGTAAGGAATACATCTTAATAATTTATGCTACTCTACTTTGAACATAAAAAAAATCCTTTTAAGTGATAAAGCATAGTTTTTTTGGAAACGAATACTTGATTTTATTTCTTTAGTTATTGAGCACCACACAACTAATTAGCGGACTAGCTACAAACGTTAAAAACATAGTGATTAAATGAGAACCCATGATAGCAACTATGTGTAACTATCTCGTTAGACACTTGAGGGGAAAGTTTGATTTTATAAAGTTCATTTCATGTGAAAAGTCTGATTTTTGTAATTTTTCTATAAATATGCTTACGTGTGTTATATTACTGGACTAATTATCTAACTTTCTTTTTCAGTTAATCAATGATTCTTATTCATCTTTCTCGCCGCATCTCATTTGCAAATACCTTAATGATTTATCTAAGAAATTCAGCAGTTTCTATGAAACCTACGCGTCCTCAGGGTTCGAGGTATGTTTGCTTGAACCTGAACCTTTTGTATAACCTGATCTTGAATATATGTATCTCACTGAATTCTTCTTATACCATGAACCCATGATACCACAAATATATTAACTTACAAAATGCTTTTTCTCGTACAATAATTGAATTTAATTTCCGGTTCTTTTAAACAATTTAATATTCTAAACTAATTTGATTTTTATGAAGACATGTGATATTCTTGTTTGGATTTGGGATAACTTTAAAATTTTTGGCAGGAGAAAACGAGATTATTGCTCTGTGAGGCAACTGCAGTTGTAATGGAAAAAGGGTTTCATCTTTTGGGGATCACCCAGGTATGCATTATCAAGTATTTTGCTAACTCGGTTTCATGGAACGGGGTTTTTTAGGGGTGGAAACTAGCCGAGGCTGAGCCTGCTCGACCTCAGTAGTGTAGTTATACTTATACGCAATTTACGTATTACCTTGTTATGTAAAGCATTGAATGGATTCTTACAAAAGAACTAGTTTAAATCACTGGAGCAGAACTTTTAGAGTAGTATAAAATAACAAAGTTACACAATTACACATTTTATAACCAGCTTTTACCTTTTTTTTTGTGCAGAAACCCTCATTGCAGGCTGTATCAGCCGCCCTGGCCCTAAATTATGTTGCACCATCAGAAGTCCCAAGTCCACTTAAAAATCTAAAAATCCGGACCCGGTTTGAGGTGTTTACGGCATATGTCTATATTACAAGAGACACCGAATTCAAAGATGGTGAGGTGTTTGGGTGCATTCAAGTATCCGATTATTATGGGTTACGACCGGATGGGTGGGGGGTATTACTTGATCATGGTCCTGGTGATGTTAGTTTGTTCAATCATGATTGCCGTCATTGTGAAAAGATGCAAAACAATGGACGGTTAAAGATTGGCAATCCGACTTCTGGACGTTCAGTTCCATTCTCTTCCTCGATGCGCAATTGTATGTTGCTCTATGCGACTACCAAAGATGAGGATGATTTTTTTCAAGTCTGTAATGTCGATTCGCCTCTGGACTTCTCACCTTTTTTGGAAAGCGATTCACAATTTAGTCGTGAATACCTTGTTGCCAATGGTGACGATGGGCACATGAGGATGAATTACATTCTATTGAGAGATGCTGTAGATGTTCTCATTAAGGTGAAGTTGGATGGAATTTCTGGTCTAAGAGTTTGTGGCGAAATATTCGCTTACTATGACAAGTGTGATTGTGGAGATGCTTTGGTAGATAGTCTATACAAGGCTTCATTATTGGAATCTTTTGATGGTTCTGGTTTTGAAGACGGCGATCTTGTCTTGACGAGATCGGTATTGGCTGTACCCATCCCGGGATCCCTAGTTATTGAAGCACGGATAACGAATTTAGATTCTAGGGTTCATATTTTACGTGGTTATTGCATGTTTAAATCGTATCGCAATGGTATCTTCGATGGGGAAATCAAGGGTAAAGATTGCACTTTGAAAGTACAAGTCACTTGGAGCGAAGATTAAATATGAAAATTTTGTTGCAACTTTACTTATTGATGACTTTTAACTTACAAGACCCGTGCATGTCCTGGTTTAGACATGTATGTTATATGTAATTTGCTTTATTTGAATACGCACTTCGAGACTTCTTTTACATAGTTTGGAAGTCTAAATTGAATAACCAGTATTGAAAAGTATAGATTAACGAACTAAGTGAAGAAATGTAGCATCGAGTAACCCACGTGCATCTTTCATGCTACGAGATATTCCTTACTTGGAATGCTTGAAATCTGTATGAAACATTTGACCTGGTATAATGACAATAGCCTATACGAAGGGCCCTATATCTTGCCTAAACATACACAAAATAACTAAAGCACACTTTGAATACCCAAATCTATACGAAGCTCAATATCCTTGTGAAGCAGATATACCGGATATGGTTAAATTATTCTCTATTTATATAAATTATGTTTCTTAACCCATCAGAGATAAAACATGTCCCAAGTCATCAATCCATTGCGACTGATTTTAAATGGCTACATTTCACATTATTAATTTTATCAGGCGAGGCTGCTAAGGTGCTTGGGTATACTGATGAAGCAGTTTTAGATTGTGCTCTCACGTAAGATTTTCATGCTTTTATAATAATCCTTAACTCTTATTGTACTTATGCTATCAGTATCCATAATGCGAGTAGAGTGGTAGATGTTAATTTCGTATGAACTTGCTGTAATCCAATTTTTATTTCCAGAAGTTTCAGTTTCAACTTAACAATCTCTTAACCGGCTAATTTCCTTTGATTTATTAAACAAGATACCCTACATTTAGGTCAGGTTTCGTATTATTTCATATTCAATGCTTTGGTTGTGCTCTCAACAGGTACACATTCTTGAAATATCATAGATTGGCTGATTGTAAATTCAGCTACAATGAGATGCTTGACATAAAGGTATTCTAATAATCTTCCATAACTAGTGTGACGTTATTATTATTTTTTTTAAATCTTCATACGATCTTGTTTTTGACTAAATTGATTGATAAATAGGGAGATACCTTTGTTCATCTACTAACAACACAAGCTCAAATTTGTAAAAGTACCAATGATTCTCGTAAACACATTGATGAGTTAAAGAAGGTAAGAATTTCTCTTCGTTTCAATGTTGTTACAAGCTCCTCATCTACGCCCCAATTTTATTGCTCTCCTGTTCTTGAATATTAAGTCAGGGGATAATGTATTTCAATGTTCTTACAACTTTCTCATTTGTGCCCTAATTGTTTGTAACATGCTTCAGAGCTAGAATTGGAGGAAGATAAAGTAATATGGTCTGAAGGTGTAGAACGTGCGTTGGGATTACATTTACTCCTGTTTACTGAGGTAAGAAATACATCTTAATAAAATTATGCTACTACTTTAAACATAAAAAAAAATCCTTTTTAAGTGATAAAGCATAGTTTTTTGGAAATGAATACTTGATTTTATTTCTTTAGTTATTGAGCACCACACAACTAATTAGCAACTAGCTACAAACGTTAAAAACATAATGATTAAATGAGATTGAAAAACATGTTGACTCAACTTAAAACCAGTTACATACATACAGTATAACGGATTGGGTTCCCATCATCACCATACACATTCGGTTTCAAGCCCATGCATGTAGCAACTCTGTGTAACTATCTCGGACGCTTGAGGGGAAAGTTTGATTTTATAAATTTCATTTCATGAGAAAATATTTAGTGAAAAGTCTGATTTTTGTAATTTTTCTATAAATATGCTTACGTATGTTATATTACTGGACTAATTATCTAACTTTCTTTTTCAGTTAATCAATGAGTCTTATTCATCTTTCTTGCCGCATCTCATTTGCCAATACCTTAATGATTTATCTAAGAAATTCAGCAGTTTCTATGAAACCTTGTTTATATGAAACCTACGCGTCCTCAGGGTTCGAGGTATGTTTGCTCACATACGCTTTTTTCATATTATATTGAATTTATTTTTTGCTTCTATTAAACCATAGTTAATTTTGGAAAACTTATAAAAGAATAACAATCACCGTATTGTATTTTATACTTTGTGTTTATTTCAACGGATAAAAACTTATAAAACTTTCATATACATAGTTACATACACTCTAGCAAATTCTTTGTTTCGACACCATTGTGATATGATGATATCCATGACGTTACGCCTCGTGTTTCCGCCTTGGCGGGGTGTGACAGATTGGTATCAGAGCCTATGGTTATA